>JAQQSU010018067.1:0-10558 GCA_028627135.1 Pseudochirops cupreus
CCACCATCTTGGCTCCGCCCCGCAGTGTACCTCTTGTTACCAGCTACAAAATGAATAGTGCTGATGGTGAAATACAAACAGAAATCAGATAGCAGGAAGCAGTCCCCATAGTGTTGACAATATCAGATCTTTGGAAACTGCCACTGTCCTTCATGTCAACTTGTGGGGAGGAAACTTTGCAGCCAAGCATGACTGATTTTTAAGGAGTTCCCAATGAAAAGGTCATAGAGTAAGGATGGTTACACAATTCAGGGAGCTATAAAGCAATGAAGACAGTTTGAAATATGAAGCATTCTGTGCTACTGAACCATTCCAAATTATATGTAGCATGAGATCAACAAAAAAAAAGGCTTATTGAATAGTAATCATAAAGAGAAATGTTAAGCCATTAGTGGAAAGTGTGCCTGGGGTTTAAAAAAGTAAATTGAATACTGTACTCCATCAATAATGAAAAAGAAGAGTCACACTAGCTTCAGCACTGTAAGAAGGACTAGGAAGGCAGCACAGATAAAACTATAAAAATCATAGTTGTAGCATTCTACTAGAAAAATATAAATATGAGTTAGGGGAGATAAAAGAGTGTGCAAAAAATGACAAAGATTTTTTAAAACAGCTACAGAGAGGATCTGCATCTATTAAAGGAGAATTAGAAGAATTAAAGATCAAAATGTGTTCGAATCCAATCCAACATGTATTCACTAAATGCAGACTATGTGAAAGGTACTGTACTGAAGAAATTTAATTTTTTTTAATTAAAAAAATGTTTACTATGCCCTGGCACATGCTAAGTACTTTATAAATGTGTATTGTTTTGCTGTTGCCATAAATAAAGCATACAAGGAAACATCAATGAACTAATAGCATCTGGGACAATTTGAAATTTTTATATGCTATGTACATAAATGTAATTACTAAAGAATTTGTTTTACAATAAACAAATTAATAGTTAAAATCTTGAAAACTACTAGTCTTAAGCAAAAGCATCAAAAACAATTAGGTTTATGAATTTAAAGTAGTTTGATCAGTAAGGAAGAGATTTTCAACCAGATAACCAAGAAAGGCAAAAGACCTTATTTTGTCCTCATCTACTCACAGTGCCCATATTAGACACTCAGACCCCCATGGGAAAGCCAGGTGAGACTAGGGGAGGAGGAGAAGCCTTTTCCTTTGTCCCATGTTCTGAATAGGTGATAAGATCTCTTCTTCTTCAGGCCATTGCACAATCCCCTTTCTCCCTTCTGGTTGGACACTAACTTCTCACCTTCACCCATTGAGAGGAGAACCCAAAACTCAAGCTCCTTGTTATTTCCCTCTAATGATGGATGATGGGGCCCCTCTAGACCTCAGCCTCTTGCAGAGAATATATGGCTATTTACAACACTTGGATTAGCTGGGAGTCACCAGCTACAATCCTTCCAGTAAGAAGGTGGCTTACTAGACCTCGCCATCTGCCCTACCACTGCTATGGCCTGAGGTCCTCTGGCCCATACCATCTGCCTTGCAGTTATGGGTCTTCCAAATAAGTCTATGGGAAGTGGCACCTGACCTGCCAATGTACCCCTGGGCCTTGTCATGGACTCTGCATCTGATATACAGGTTGTCCCAAAAGTCTTAGTGCAGTTTAACCTTTAAAACTTTTGGAACATTCTGTATGGTTTTCTCCTCCAATTAGAATGACAGCTTTTTGAGAGTAAGGACTGTCTCAGTTTTTCTGTCTATATCCCCACTGTTCTTAGCACAGTGTTTAACACATCAGTGGAATTTAATAAATACTTTTTCGTTCATTAATTAGAACCTATTTTTTTTTAAAACTGTCATCTATGAATATTCAAATCTTTTTTTTTCTCCAAACAAAAGTATCAATATTTTTTCATGGAGTCATTTGGAATTTTTTTTGGTTTTTCTTTGGGTTGTTTTTTTTGGTGACACAGTTTGAAAGAGTAAGAAAAATATACAAAATAAATAGAATTGGCATAAATTCATGAAATAAATAGAAGTTAGTTTAGAAGTATCATCCTCTGCAAAATATGTAGAGCCATTCACTGCCAATCAAGCAAAAGTCGTTGTCACATGAAGTTTCTGTAGGAATAACCAGTGATGGCCATAGGAATAATGAATAACCAATGATGGCTATCAGAGGCTGGAGTGATTGGATTGCACAGACTTCTAGGTCCCCAGAGGCATAGCGGTAACTAGAGTGAAGCAACTGGAACTTTGTCCCTGCATGTCAACATGGCAACATTCCTTTCTATGCCAGTCTTCCAATTTATTGTCCTTTGCCTTTCGTGGTCCATTCCAGGCCTGAATAATGTTTGACCACTCATCTGGCCCTGGGTTGCACTCCCAGTTTCTAGTCTTCATGGTACCCTTTTCTGTGAGTCACTTACCCATACCTACCATCCCCCTGCCTCCATCATCCTCTTGAAGTCAGGGTAGTTGAGTCAAATACCCAAAAGTAGCGGATTGTCTCCCATTCCCTACCAAGTTTGAGGAACCATGCTATATATTTCACAAATATTCACATATTTCACATATGTTCATACATAGCATCAGAAGAGATGCTGAAGATGTCCTGACTGGAACAGAATACTTAGGTCTTCTTGGATCCCTGATGAGCTTTCCCTAGTGTGATCATTGTGATTTTTAAAATATCTTATTTGACGTTATGGTTATAATGCTAGAACAAGACTCCAGAATGGAGTCATTTAGGCTAAGGGATCCTAAATGCCCATAAAACACAGAAGCAACAACATATAGTTTATACATTTTCATTATCCTGACCCGTTCTGATCCTGTGTCTAACAGTTTCTCATTGAATAAGACTTCAAGCCCACTATAGTGACTTGTAATCCACTCTTTTCTTTCTTCCTCAGGTAGCCAAGTCAAACCCTCACACAATTTCTGGTCCCTGTATAGAAATTTCCCCCACCTGACCATGGTACGGATAAATAACCTAGAGAATTTCCCTACCACATCTGGGTTTGATTAGGAATGCCCCTTCCCACATCTGGCATTAATTACTTGTTCTCAACCAAGCCAGTTTTTAGAGTGTAATACTTCCCTGTTCAGACTCCTATTCTCCCCCTCCCTTCCCATCCCCCATCTTTATATTTGTCTCCATGTCCATTGAGCTGGATTTCTTTGCATCACATTCATAGGTTAAGCCTCTCTCTGTCTGTATTGCCATATCGTGTGCTTTCTTTCTTTTGTTACCTCTGCTTGCTGTGGCACATAATAATAAAGCTCATATTTGTAGTAACGTCCCAAGTACCAATTTCCTATGAATCCCCAAATCTTAGTCTTTGTTTTAACCTTAGTTATGAGGCCAAATAAAACATAGAACCAGGTACTACCCTTGTGCTTTCCTCTGTAGCCTCTCCAGTAATAGTGAGTTAGGTTGTCTTCCCATAGGGCAATCCCAGAATCTCCCCTTAAAATCCCCTACAAAGCAGACAATAAATGCAATTTAGAATTATGTTAAGGAAATGAATGACTTGACCGTACACTTTGACTCAGAGACCTCTGTGTTAGGTATATACTGAGAGGAGATAAAAGGTAGGGGAAAGGAGGACACGTATACCAGCAAATGTATATCATTTTTTGTAACAGCAAAGAACTGAAAACCAAGTAAATGCCCATTTATTGGGGAATTGTTAAGCAAATTGTGGTACACAGATGCAATTAAATGTCTTTGCTCCACAAAAAAAAAAATGATAACTATAAAGAGTACAAGGAGGTAAGGAAGACTGATGCGAAGGGAAGTCAGAAGAACCAGGAAAACCATATATGCAATGGCTATAATGTAAATGAGAACAAAAACAATAAAAATAGAAACAATGCTGACCCGGCTTGGTCCAGAAGAAGAGGTGAAAATTTGTTTACTTTTCTTTGTAGAAGTGGAGAACTATGGAAGTCAAAAAGAGAACAAACCATTGGACTTGATTGAAATTGTTAAATAGTTTTGTTGATATTTTTTCTTTTCTTTCTTAAAAAAAAATACTATTGATTAGAGAAATGCAAATCAAAACAACTCAGGTACCCCATAACACCTGTCAGATTATTGGCTAACATGACAAAACAGGAAAATGATAAATGCTGGAGAAGATGTGGGAGAATCAGACCACTAATGCATTGTTGGTCGAATTGTGAACTGATCCAACCATTTTGGGAAGCAATTTGTAACTATGCCCAAAGAACTATAAAAATGTGCATACCCTTTGACCTACACTTCTAGGGCTGTATCCCAAAGAGATCATAAAAATGAGAAAAGGATCCATATGTACAAAAATATTTATAGCAGTTCTTTTTGTGATGGCAAAGTATTGGAAACTGAGGGGATGCCCATCAACTGGGGAATGGCTGACCAAGTTGTGGTATATGAATATAATGGAATACTAGTGTGCTATAAGAAATGATGAACAGGCAGACTTCAGAAAAACCTGGAAAGACATATAAACTGATGCTGAGTGAGGAGAGCAGAAACAGGAGAACATTGTACAGAGTTACAACCAAATTCTATGACGGCTGACTTTGATAGACTTAGCTCTTCTCAGCAAGGCAAGGATCTAAGACAACTCCAAAAGACTCACAATGGAAAATGCTATCTCAATCCAGAAAAATAACTTCAGAGTATGAATGCAGATGAAAGAGTACTTTTTGTTGTTTTGTTTTGTTTCTCTTTTCTTGTGGTTCCTCCCATTGGTTCTAATTCTTCTTTATATCATGGACTAATGTGAAAATATGTTTAATATGAATGTATAAGTAAAGCTTATATGAGGTTGCACACCATCTTGGGGAGGGGGAAGGAGGGAGAGAGAAAATTTAAAACTCAAAATCTAAACTAAAATGAATTATTTAAAAAAATAATAAATTGGAAATAAAAGAGCATAAGCCTTAGAATAAAGGGGAATGAGATGTGCTGGGATAAGATATTTTAGCCTAATGAAAACAATCTATATATTAGTTCAAACTATTCAACTTACTTTTTCTTCTTTAACTTGCATGAAGAAATATTTGGAATGATGGATACCACCCCTGTTTCTATTTGGTGGAGTATTTTGCTTCAGTTGAACAGACTGTACCTCTCTTTTTATAAAGTATTTGTTTGTCTTGAAGGTATATTTTATATAATTTTCCAGAAGGCATGATTTAATGACATTTTACAATACATAAAATTATAACATTGTTATAATTACAAAAATAAATGAAATGTCAGACCTTTCGCCAAATGCTCCTATTTCCTACCATAAACACAACCTGCAGCTCTTATGTTACCAATTTTCTGTTTTTTTCCTGATCAATAGTATTACTCTATACTGATTTTTTAAAAATCATAATACAATATTTGAATTTTATTGCTTTATAATGGTATAAAATGAAAACCTAATACTATTCATTCAATTATTATAAAAATGTATTTTTTAAAAATTGTATACACAATTTAAATGATAGTTGTAACCTATTATAGTACATTTTATCAAACAAATATAATTTATCATGGGTGAAAACCTCTCCAACAAATCATAACTATTTTCATTGAGACCTTAAATAATAATAAATCATATTTACACAAGTTGGTTATTGTCTTACAGTTTTCCAAGGGTTATTCTTATAACCATTCTGTACAATGGGTAGTGCAAGTATTTTTCCCCTTTGTTATACAGAGGGAAAAAAAATGAGGCTCAGAAAGAATACAAAGAATTTGATCAAGATCACAAAACTAGTTTATATCAGGGTTGAGACTTGGACTCAAGACTTGGACTTGAATTCATGTTTATTGCTCTTAACACTTCACCACTCTAGATCTATAAAGGAATCCTCCTCCCTCCCTGCAAAGACCAGGGTTACAAAGTACCTCTACCCTGCCTCTTTTCAAACTTTGAAAGTGAGACCACTGAAAATAACTGGGACCATACAGAAAATCGGGTTCAGTTTTATGATATAAAACAATCCTCGGGGTTTTGAAGCTTTTGTAGCTTTTAAGTCAAAAGGATGGAGGAAAGGAATCATAAATCAAATAACCTATTTTCCAAGCTATCAAGTATTTCAGAGCCTTCATATTAGCCTCCTCCACAAATCTGCCTACGAAGACCAACAATAAAAAGACTCTTTTTTAAAGTACAAAACATTCTTTTTGATTTTATGAGTTTGGATAGGCTTCTAATTGCAATTCACTCAGTAAAGCCAATTGAATCCTAAAAACAGTTTTCCCAATTTACTTCTCATTCTTAGTCTCAAAGCAAATGGAAAACATATTGTACATTTGAAGTAGCAATCTGCTAATGCTGTGTTGGTCCAGGGAGCCCTTTCCTCTAAAAACTGTGTCCTTTTAACAGGTGTTAGCATTTGAACAACTTCCCAGTCACCCAGTCATCTATGTTTACCCACATACTTCATTTTAAACCAATGGAGTATCTGTTGACCAAAAAAGAAGCGTTAAGATGTATATTAGAAGCACTCTCTGCTATGTATCCATAGAATCACAGAATTTTAGAGCCAGAAAGTGATCTGATTTACCACCTCCCTCCCTACCCCCAGTGGCCACACATACTTTATCTAAGAACTTCTGTTCTTAAGTTCTTAAACTTATTATTATTTTTTTGTCATGGACCCTTCTGGTTGCGGTAAAACTTATGAACTCCATTTCAAAATGTTTGTCCAATGCATAAAATAAGATATATAGAATTCCAGATTAAACCAATTATATCAAAATACAGATATCAAAATATTAAAAGTTCCAAGTTCATGGACCGCCTGAAATCTGACTATCATCAACCCCAGGTTAAGAACTTTTGGTCTAGAAAGAGTCCAAGTTTCAGAGTAGGCTTGCATGGTCCCCTCATGAGGTAGAAATTTTAGTGGGCTAAGATTCAGGGAACTTGAGTTAAAGTTCTATATATGACAGTATCTGTGTGACTAGGGTCAAGACACCATTTTTGTGTCTTATTTTTTTCATCTAAAAAAATATGTATAATGATGCTTATACCACCTACTTCACCAGAAAGTTATGATGAGAGTGCTTTGTTAACCTCAAAATGATAGATAAATGTAAATTATCTGCATAAGTGCAGTATTCTTCATGAAGGCAGCATGGCTCTGGATTAGGTTGGTTTTACTATTGGTTTTTGTCTTCTGAGCACCTCTGAGAAAATTCTAGGTGTCTATAAATTATTAGGCAAGTAGCTATCTCGGCAGTTATTATTACGATAAAAACCTCCTAGGCAAATTGATTCAAGTAATTTTTAGATCCACAAAAATGCCTCTGATCCTACTATCTCAGTGCTTGGAATGCCCCTGAAGCAAAATGTATTTATTCTTCCAAAAGCAGAATCTCTTATCTGTTCTTGGAATTCTCTAGAGGCTAACAATCACTGAGGATCTGGCCATAGTGAGTACAAAATCACATAAAAGCTGAACAATAAGAGAATTAAAGAAGAGTTTTGGCTTGTTAATCTACATCAAGAAGCCAGTTTTCCTGAGTCTCTCTCAGAAGAACTGTCAATTAGTGTGACTGTTAAGGGGTAACTAGAAATGATTGAAACGAAAGGGAGGAGAAAATGAACAAAAATGGTGAGTCTGGCTTATTGCATCATCACAACTACCTTGGTAACTAGGCAAAAAGTAGATAGATTTTTCATGATTTCTGATATTTCAGAAGCACCAAATCTCAGGACAAGATGCAGGTTGGGGAATGCCAGACTAAGTGGAAGTGCGGCAGAAAAAAAAAATAAAGTTATGTAGTGAAAAAGACCAAAGGTACTTATGGAAAACTAGAAAACTAGTTGACCATGCATTCAGTAGGTCTGCAGACTAGTTTCCCTATGCAGGCTTAAGACAAGAGAAAGAGAATGGAACAGGTAAAAGAGATTTTCTTTCTAAGGTTCAGGAACAGTGGTAGGGTGGAAAGGCAAGAGTGAAAATTCCTTCACACACCTCAGGCTATAATTGCATGCCTTAACCTGAGCTTCCTTGCCTTTCCTTGTTTAAAGTGGGTAAGGAGTTTCCTCTTCTAGTTGCTGTATAAGATTCAAGGAACAGGAAGTTTTTTTTCTCCTTTCTAAGTTTTAACATTGAATAAAAAAAGCTTAAGTTAAAATATGAGAAACAGAGACCCCCTTCACTAGGTCCTACTGGGGGACACAAGACTTGGAGAAGGACAGACAGTAAGAGAATCTCAATTGTGTGAGTGAAAAGTTTCCAGTTTGACTGGTGTTGCACCATAAGGTCTCCAAAAGACTGACCTAGATGTGAAAACTGGGGCACTCCTTACAAATGAAGTCACATCTCTTCTCAATTATAGAGAAGCTAAAGCTAGACCACACAAAGAGCAAGTACACACCTACTAGGAAAGAGCTTTGTCTCTAATTGGAATGAGAATACCAAATGGGAGACCTGGGGCCATGCCTATGATGCCCAGGGAATGTCAGCTGAAACTAAATGACCCAATAGGGGGAGCAGCATGACAAGTATCAGGATGAGAAGAGATAAAAGGAATGTGTGTACACTATTATATTTGTGCATTTTTCTATCAGAAGTTGAGGCTACATTCAGTCTTCAAGATTACATAAAATATCAGTGACTCAGTCAGTTTCCTCAGCTGCAAATGAGATAATTCAATTTGTGCAGGTGGCCTTAACCATATTTGTGTCATGGATCCTTTTGGTAGGCTGTTAAAACCTATGGCTCTTTTCTCAGAATAATGTTTTTAAATGCATAAAATAAAAAATGTAGAATTAGCAAGCAAATCAGTTATATTAAAATAGTCATTGATGCTGTACAGGCTCTACGAAACCCCTTGAACTCTGATTGAATCTTCCCATTTGATGAGGCATTTGCCTGAGGCCATGAACCTTTCATTATAGAGAGGCCCAAATCTCTTACTCTTACTAGCCAGCCCTCCATTGTCCAGCTACTCCTCACCCTTGATCCTCTCAAAATATCTATGCCCAAATCTGTTACCCTTAAACCAGCCTAGTCCTTCATTGTCTGTCATCCACAGGTAGCCTCCAACTATTTCCCACCCTTAATCTCTCATTACTGGAATCTGACCTCATTTGACTCCTCCTGAAGACCTTCCCCAAACTCCTCCTCTAGACCACCCCTAGAACCCTCCCACAATCTTTTTGTATATAAACTCCATCTTGCCTCCATGAGGGAACCGAGAATTATCTAGTGCAGATTTACTCTGTGTCAGATTATTCTGGCCTGCTTGTCCAATACAAGAGTCACAGATACCTAGGCTCCTTAAGAGTTTACCCATCATGGTGAATCTCTAATAAACTTTGCTTTACTTTGGCTGAGAGAAGACTTGAGTTGAATTCATTTTGGCAGGACCTGGCATGTTGGTATTTTGGGGACTCATGCACCCCTAAACCTTAAACCTCAACAACATTTTATGGTTCCCTGATCCAGGGAAACACTGATAATCTCAAGTTTTTCTCTAACCAGGACTGGAAGGTACCTAAGCCTCTCTCTTTCCCTATTCCATTCATGCTCTCCAAGTACCTTCTATTTTTGGGCCTGACCTCTCAGGTCGCATTCGGTCAGACAGCTAAGAGGCTTGCTTGTAATCAGCCTGACGCTCTCAGGTTCTTGGTTCACTTTGGTTATGTTGGAGGACATGGACCTGGGTGCAGCTTCTGAAGAATGGAGGATGAGGACAGATGCCCCATCTAGAAGGGTAAGCACGATTCTTTCAATTCTTTCGGTGCTAAGGAACTGGGAATGGGGGGCAGAGACAAGATGGCAGCGTAAGAGCAGCAACATATCGCAGCTCTCACATAGCCACCCCAAAATACCCATAAAATATGACTCTAAACTAATTCTAGAACTCCAAAACACACACAAATATACTTTCCGCTAAAGTCAGTTCGGCTATGAGGAACCATATCAGCACTGTGAACCAAAACCAGCCTGGCCTGAAACCTCGGCTGTGTTCTAGAGGAGGCTGGACTAAAGGAGCCAGGAGGTGGCTGGACCAGAGGAGCCAAGCCCTGACTGAAGCTTCCAGTGAGTGGATTGGCGGCCGCTGAGGAAGTATCCAGAATTAGGTCAGTGGGGCTTGCAAGATTGTGGGAGAAAAGCGGTCCAGCCAAACTGCCTCCAGGACTGAGAAGTGGAAAGTGGAGGTCCTGCACCAGCCTCTGCATTGCCGCTTCGGAGCTCTCGACCTGCAGACTGCAGGGGGACCAAGCGATCATTCAGAGGCCAAGTGCTCTCGCGTTGAGCGGCCTGGATCCGGATCACGGTCTTGGGCTTTGGTCCTGTGGTTCTATTTTTCCAGTGAGCCGGAAGTGGGGGAGGAACCCAGCAACTTCCTAAGAGCTCCAGCAGCTGGGAGGACCCCAGCAATTTGGGACAGAGCTTTCCCCTCTGGAAGCAGAACTCCACAGAGATTAAAAAAAAAATCACGGACTGACCAACCATGAATAAGAATAAACATAAGAAGCAGGGTAAGAACAGCAACCAAACCCTAGATTCCTTCTTTGGGGAAAAGAAGGACTAAGGCAGAGAGCTGCAGGAGGACAGCACAGCCAGAGCTCCCCCACCAAAAGCTTCC
>JAQQSU010018068.1:0-10558 GCA_028627135.1 Pseudochirops cupreus
CAGATTTGAGCTCAGAAAGAGGAGTCTTTCTGACTTCAGGCCTGGTACTCTATGCACTATGGCGCCACCTAGCTGCCCTAGAAATACCACTACTAGACTGTAAATCAAAGTCATCAAAGAAGGGGAAAAGAAGCCATACACATAAAACTATTTATAGCAGTTCTTTTTATGGTGGCAAAGAAGTGGAAACTAATTGTGTAAATCCTTTGATCCAGGTACTCATCTAAAGGAAGCGAAGGATCTATATATATATAAATATGTATCATTTTATATTTTGGGCAGCAAAGGAATGGAAGCAAGCAAAGTGGATGCTTATCAATTGGGGAATGGCAGAACAAATGATGGTATTGTGGCACACGAATGTAATAAAATATTATTATGCCATAAGAAATGAAAGAGATGGTTTCAGATGATCCTGGGAAGACATGTACGTACTGATTCATAGGGAACAAAGTAAAAATTAGAAAACAATTTATACCATAACAACATTGTAAAGAGAAACAGTTAAGAAAAATATGAAAACTCTGATCAGTGCAATGACTAACCAGAATTCCAGAAATCCAGTAAAAAATCAGTCTACCCATCTCCTTACAGACAGTGCATAAATTCCAGGTTCAGAATTCAGACGTGATCAATGTGAGACTTGGCTGGATTATGCCTATTTAATAAAAAGGTTTGTTTTTTCTCTTTTATTTGGAAGTGTGTTAAAGATAGGAGAGAAAAAGAAAAGCAAGAAAAGATGGTAACTACCATTTTTAAATGCACAGAAAAGAACAGGAGTGAGTTCAACAGGAAATAAAGACAGCAAGAGAAGTTTGAAAATGATGTGTTGATTTTTATTATGTACTGAAAGAGAAAAGTAAACTGTGAATAATACAGATTTCACAGCTTCGTGCACAATCCTCTTTTTCTCTTCTATTTTATGTGTACAAATGCTCATTTTACTGTGTGTGTAGTTCAAAATGAAAAAAAAATGTACACAACATGTACAAAATTAAAGGTAGAATTTAATAGGTATGGGGGAAAATTTTGGATGTTAAAGATAGTCTAGTTAAATAAACATCCAATCTTGAAAAAAAAGGGGAAAAATAAATGGAAGTGTTTGGAGATATATTCTATATTCATGGTTGGGCAGCACCCATATAATGAAAATTGTAATATGGTCTAAAACTTTTTCCAGATTCACAGCCATATCAAACTACCAAGGGATTACTTTATCAAATTAGACAAAGATAAAAACAAAATTCATCTGAAGGAATAAAAGGTGAAGAATATCAGAGGAAATAATCAAGAAGCAAGACTCCAGGGAGACTAGCAGTCCTATGGGATCTAGAATCACACATTCAGAGCTAGAAGATGATCAGGGGCCATCTGGTCCAACACCCTTATTTTACAAATGAGGATAAGGAAGTCAGAGACTTACCCAAAGTCATATGGTAGATATCAAAGGCAGCTTTTGAACCCAGATCTTCTTCATTCTAAGTCCAGGGCCCTATTAACTATATTATGCTGCCTCTCAATCAAATTCTAGAACAGTAATCATCACAATTATTTGACACAAACTAACAATAGAAGAGTTGATCAAGAGACTAGGTAAGGCAAGCAAAGCCCCCCAAATAATGAGAAACAATAGCTCAGCATTCACTAAATCAAATAACAGAAATGGCCAGAGTAAGGAATTTATTTTTTTTTGCTTTTGGAGGGGGGAGGATGGGACATTTGGGGTTAAGTGACTTGCCGAAGGTCACACGGCTAGTAAGTGTTAAGTGTCTGAGGTCAAATTTGAACTCAGGTCCTCCTTCCAGGGCTGGTATTCTATTGAGACCACCTAGCCATCTCATAAGGAATCTTTCTTCTCCCAGAACATGATTTGCAAGGAATTAGGTTTAGCTCTGCAGGCCATGCTCAACACCAAAACAAATTCCAAATATATATTCAAACTACATGTGAAAGTTAACACCATTTAAAATATTAGAGGACAATATACAAGCAGGTACTTTATATAACTATATGTATATGAAGAATTTTTTAGCCAAATAAAGAAGTGATCGTAAGAGATAAAACAAAATTTTGATTAAGCAAAGAGCTTATACATGAACAAGGTCTTAGTGTCATTTTAAGCTATTAAAGACTCATCTTGAAAGGGCACTAAGACTTTTGGGACACTATACAAAAGCAAGAATCTTAATGCAGAAGTGACAAAAGAAAATGATCACAACAATATGAAATTATGAAGAGAAATGCAAAATAAAACAATACTTGAGTTTTGCTCCATTCACATTGGATAGAAAAAGATGATCAAAGACAAGTACTAATGTACTCTACGCAGAACTGTGAATTGGTCCAATCATTCTGGTAAATAATTTGGAATGATTCTTTTTACTAAACTCCAACTCCAAAAGATTCATGTTTGAAAACACTATCCACACCCAGAAAAAGTACTATGGAGTCTGAACACAGATCAAAGCATGCTATTTGCTCTCTGTTTTTGTTTCTTCTTTCTCGGGGTTCCTCCCATTGGTACTAATTATTCTTTATAATAAGACTAATTTGAAGATATGTTTAATATGACTGCATATGTATAGCCTATATCAGATTGCATGCCATCTTGTGGAGGGGAAGAGGGGAGGGAGGGGGAAGAAATTTATAACTCCAAATCTTATGGAAGTGAATGTTGAAAACTAAAAATAAATTAATAAAAAAAGAAAAGTCACTAAACTCTAAATACCATTTGACCCGCTATTGACTCACTATTAAGACATAAAAATATGGAAGAAAGGGTTTCACATATATCAGAATGAATTACAACAACCTGTTTTTCTTATTGTTGGGGGGGTCATTTTGCTGGCAAAGAATAGAAAACAAATAGGCACCCTTTGGCTGTGAAATGACTGAACATTCCATGGTATGTGAATAGAACACAGTATTATTGGGGCATGAGAAATACTGAATACAAAGAACATAAGAAAACTTGGAAAGACAGGTAAGAAGCAATGAAGAGTCTAATAAACAGAATCCAAACACTTTACCTAATGATCACATTGTCAGAAATGGGAAAAAAGACAATCAAAGTCATTAAAACTCTGACCAAGGAAGTGAGCAATCTCAACTTCAAAGGACTAATAGCAAAGCTCTGAGCTTTCCTTGGTCAGAGACAGTGGACTGTAGGTGAGAAATGAAGCATCTGTTGTCAGCCATTCTCAATGTGTTGATTTGTGTTTGCTTAACTTTAACACCAATAAGTCCATGTGAATTTTATACAATTCAAAGCATAATGCTGACTTAGCTCCTTAGTATTTCTTCTTCAAGTGACTTGATCTGGTAAGTTGGTGGCCTTGGCTTCTTAGGGGTTATGGGAGGAAAGGAAAAATTCTGGCGATGAAGTACAGACACACAAGAGGATATGTCTGCTGGACAAGTACCAGCCAAGCTACATGCCAAGACACTTAGCACCAGAGACTTGGCCACCAGGGGATGGTTTTTGTTTTGTGTGTGTTAAATCATGAAACAAACAAACAATCCCCCTCCTGAATCTGCTTCACAAAATATTTAGAATATAATAAGTTAATCAAAATAATTGTCAAATGCTTTGACAAGAATATGTCAGAGGCCAGTGGTCCTCAAGTCAGACTAGAAATGAAGATTTGAGAATCAGGGTTCTGGTACAACATGAGGATGGAAACAGAGCACTAAATTTCGTGCCAGGCTGTGCAGTGGATAGGATATTGGTCTTGAAGTCAAGAAACAACAAATTCAAATCCCATCTCAGATACTTACTAGCTTTGTGACCCTGGGCAAGTCACTTAACCACTGTTTGGCTCAGTTTGTTCATATGTAAAAAGAGTATAATAATAACACTTACCTTTGGGGTGACTAGATGGCACAGTGAATAGAGCACCCACCTTGGAGTCAGGGGGACCTCAGTTCAAATGCAGCCTCAGACACTTGATATACTTACTAGCACTGTGACCTTGGGCAAGTCACTTAACCCCAATTGCCCTGCCTTCCTCCCTCCAAAAAGCAAAACAGCAACAACAACAACAACAAAAACCCAACAAAACACACTTACCTTGAAGAGTTTGTTGTGAGGGTCAAATGAGATGACATGTAAAGGGGCTCTACCTAATTTTTATAGTTATTATTACAATTATTTAGAGGAGCAGGGTTTGAGTCCCAACTCTTAATGCCTCTCTGTGATCTTGTATAAATCACATAACCTTGCGCTCTTTACCTGTAAGGTGGGTATGTCATTATTAATATCATTAATCAAAATGCCATTAAGCATAATCATTGTTTTCCCTGGCTAACAGGGTAGTATATGGAAAGGGCTTGATAATGTCATATATCATGTTCAATATAAAATATAAAAACGAACATTTAAGTAGCTTGTTCTCATCAAGTAGCCATGGAAGTGCAGTCCTGGCCTTGGAGCATGCACATGAAACTGAAATCTTAAGAAGTCCTACTTAAAGGTCCATCAATTTTTAATATCTTTTCTTCACTTGTGTATGTTTAGCTTCTCAACTTCTTCCATCTCTTATTAACATTTAGAGATTTCGAGGGAGGGTCTGATGCCTTTATCTTTACTCTGCAAGTTTAAACTAACGCAGCATATGCTTTGTTCATTCCTCCTGACTATTCTTCGTAATCTCTCAGTTGGATTTCTCTTTCCTCATCAATAATAGATTGATCTTTCATAAAAATACAGAGGCTATTTTGACCGTTGTCTCCCGTAGGACATCCCAGGCTTCTTCAATACTTAAAGATGATAATTGCCCTTTGAGACCATTTTCGTCTCTCTTGGATTCAATGGCTCAAGGCCATTGCCATAACTTTTCTATTATTTTTTTCATTTCACAAACTGACTTATAACAAATAGTAAGTTAAGTGGTTGTTTCATTACAGGAAGTAATAGGTATCCCCCAATTCACTGAAGAGGCATAAGAAGGAAGGAAACAAGCATTTATTATGCACCTATTTTACAAATATTATCTCATTTAATCCTCACAACAACCCTGGGAAGTAGGTGCTGTTATTATCTCCCCTCAACAACTGAAGAAAGTGAGTCAGACAAATGGGTATCCTGTATGCAACGCCAAATCATCATCCCAATCTCTGCACTTACACAGAACAGATTCAGGAATTTATCACAGCAAATTAAATGAAGAAAGAACTAACAGAGAGGCAGAAGGAGAATCAGGAGGCCACAGGGTCCTGAGGAAGAGAAGGCAGCACACACCAATCTTAGATACAGAGGTCAAAAAGACTGAGATACACAAAAGGGAAGAAACTGCATTTACCCACTGAGAGATCTTCTGTAACCTTGGAGAGAACAATTTCAGGCAGATGGTGGGGTTTAGAGTCAGAATGCAAATGGACAAGAACACAAAGCCTGAAAATGAAGAGAGATTGCGAAGGGTTACACGAGGGGATGGCAGGACCAATCCTATTCAGTAAGCAATTATCAAGTGCTTGCTAAGCCCAAGCACTGTGGTAGACTGGGAACATAAAGAAGAAACCAGAAGACTCTCCCTGCAGCCGAGCTTCTAAGTAAAGCCTTCACTTCTCAGATTACCTCCCAACTGCTCCTCCTGGGTCTTAGCTAGGAGATGTTGTCTCTCTCCACATCAGGGGCTGTTTCTGCCTTTCTTTGTATACTCAGAGCTCAGCACAGTGCTTGGCACTGCATAAGTGCTTAATAAATGAATGCTGACTGTGTGTATCCTCAAGGCACTCACAATCTACTGGAGAAGGAGGAAACAACCTGGACAAAGAGAAATATGGAACATGTAGACTACAAATCCAAAATAACGGAGCTTTTTTCACAGATGAAGGGTTGATTTGTTAAGGGTGTAAGGGGCCTGAACATGTTTGTATATGTCAGGACAGGAACTGGTTGATAAAGGGAAACTGAAGATTTCAAAGAGCATGATCAAAGAAGTAGACTACTAGAGGAATATGGAGTGGTTGGGACCAAGGGCCTTGACAAGAAGGGTCACCTCCTCTTCAGAGATGGGAGGGAAATGTGGAAAGGACCGCCTACCTGTCACAGAGACAATTAATACAAATTTGAGGAAAATAGAGGTAGCCTAATAACATGATGTCCCTGTATACATATTTCTCAGTTTACACAAATGTACAAAAAAAAAGATTCAGTGTAGCTCTAGCTGGAGGGGAGACATCAGGTGGAATCTCATAGGATCATAAGATCATCACTTTCAAAAGACTTGGGTGATGGGAGAGAGAGAATGGTTAATAAGCTAACAGATCAAGTTAAGCTGGCAGTTCACTAACACCTTGAAATAGAATTCAGGATGGCCTTGACAGGTGACTGGACCAGATAAGAGACTTCTTGGAAAGGAAAAACAAAGGTGTGGAGGGCTATGGGAGACAGAGACTAAGGAAAAGCACAGTAGAAACCTATTGAGTCTACAACGTCCCACAGATGGCCATGAATAAGCAAAGGTGGCAAAAATCAGTTGAATTTCCAATCCTAACATGCTAAATTTAAAGAAGTATCATATAGAAACAAGAACTCATAGTTCCATCACTACACATGGCACTTGAGAAGCTATTTATCAGGGCATTTCGCAAAGAGATGCTCAATTTCTCAACACATGCCTCCATGATGGTCTGCTTCCCCAGGGAGGAGAGAAAAATCAGGCAGAGAAAGTTTTATTGAGGGGGGAAGGCAAAGTATTTGGAGTTCAGAGACTTGCCCAAGGTCACACAGCTAGGTAAGCATCATGTGTCTGAAGCCGGATTTGAACTCAGGTCCTCTTGACTTCAGGGCTGGTGCTTTATTCACTGTGCCACTGAGCTGCCCCTAAAGAAAGCTTTAAGTTCCTTATTATGCAAGAATATCAAATACCCCAGTGTGTTAATTGAGTAAATGAGTTAATACAAAACTAGGAGTTTAAAATGTACCTGGCTAGCAATATAACTTTAGCTTTGAACATTTGACACAGTTTGAGCACCTACAAATTTTCCAATTATACATTTTTGGTGTGTAACACCAGCGATTGTGGGTGTCACTGTGGAGGGTGCAGTATGGCTAGGGTCCTCAGATATTTGTCACCTCTCCCTTCCTCCTTTTCCTCTGGAGATTTAATCATCCATACCCTGTTACAATGATTAGCTTACTTCTGGGTATAGGAACAACATAACTGCCCCTCAGGTCTATGTGGTCCCCTCCTCGGCAGCTTTATGGAGTTTAGGTTAAAAGAATAACTAGGAATACAATTAGAATCTCTCAGAGCCCAGTTAGGAAAGAAGTTTGGCCCTCTCCTCTAAATATATGTTTATCTGTAACTAACCCTCTGGCCTTTATGATTGAGACAAAATTCAGGTTACCAGATGTGTTCTGATAAAGAAGTAAAAAGAGTATGTTACAGTATCTGTTAAAGGACAGGCACCGTAATGGGCAACTGAGGACAGAGCCCACCTTGTCTTCAAACTCCCCTTATTCCCTGAAGAGATGGATCCAACCAACAGCTTCAATGAAAGTCTTCTGCTCCCAGATTGTGTAGGAGCCAATGGTCCTTGTATGTCTCTCCCTTATTTTCTAGAGCTCAGGTCCCTCTCTTTTTCCTTTTCCTTGTTCTTATACTGCTCTTGACTGTGTACACCCCTTTAAGAACTTTTATGTATAACTCAGGGTCTGCATTATTGCTCAAAGATCATTGTAGTCAGACACTGTGCTCAGGGCTGAGAGGAAACATCTGTCCCTTTCAACGGCAAGTTCCGAGATGCCAGGCTGTTTTCAAACCTCTATTAAATTCACATATGTGTACAGGTTAAAAACCAGTTCCCACAGAAATATATCACATATATGAATTCATAGGATGTAAAAGTGAAACATACATGAGAACCCCAAGAAATACTTCTCTCAATTATGAGATCATTAGCCTATCAGTTTACTTAGCTGTTTGATAAAGAGTGAATTTTTAAACTGACAGGAGCAAAATAAAATAACACGTTTGATCAAGATTTCTCCTGGCCAAATAAAGGTGAGTGACCCAAGGAGGTCTACCTAGCTCAATGAGTTTTGACTCTCTTTTTGTGAAAAAAAAGCAATAATCTATGGGAAGATAAAGCCATAGGAAATGTCCTAAATTTTAAAATATAATTTGTTTAACCACAGGTAATTGGAATACAATTTATAAGCAGCAGAGAAAGAAACATTTTTCAATAGGCTAAAGCTCAATTTTTGCCCAACCAAATCACTGATTGTTTTAGCATAGGATGTTCCCAAGGGAGAAATTTCAATCAAGCAGCACAAATTGGCACCTTCTCTGGAACTTAGAGTGTACGAGAACAGCTCAAATCCCTGAGATACCAAATGACTTTCCCAGGGTTACAGCCAGCCCAGGCAGAGGCAGGCTCGAATCCAGGCTCTCCTCACTCAGCTGCCACCTCTCTACCCACTTCTCCATGCTGCCCCTCATTCTGGACAAATAATGAAATATGCACAGATCATCTTAAGAGGGTTACATGTGGCAAGGCCAACTTTAATTCAGCTCCCCCCCAGGACCATACAATCACTATTACTACATTTTCTTCTGCCTTACAAGGTCCAGCTTTCCATTACTTGTCAATCAACTTTCCAGGCTCACTTCTTTCTAAGCTGGATTATGCCTTGCTCTCTTATGTTCATGACAGTATCCTTTGTATCCTTTTAAAACTATCGAGCTGTTCCCAGCAACTAATCTTGCCTCTTCCACTTTAGTAGGTCACTGCCAACAGCCATACATATGCCACAGAAATCTAGCTAATCATGTTCAAAGACTCTTGCTAGCACTTTGACCAATGTGAGTACCTTGGCAAGTCCTTTTTTGTTCTCTCCATAAACTGCAATTTCCTCATTGCAATCTGGAAATTTCTCTCCAAGAACTCTCCACACTGCAAATAAATGAAAAACACAGAAACAGCACAATAAAGACTTTGGTTACTCTCATTGCAATCAATAGACAGGAAACATTACAAGAGCACAGACAAATCTAACATATATACCTCAAGAGAAGTAAAGTTAAGCAATTTCCCAGAGCATTTAAAAAAAAAGTGTGTGTGTGTGTGTGTGTGTGTGTGTGTGTATGTGTGAGCACACACGTACTCCTATGTGGTATTAGATATTAATTGTTTGGTAAAGATAATGGGGGGAGGAGGAAATATATATGAAAATGATTCAGTTGCAAAGTGTGGGCACTCTATGGAACTGCTGTTCAGAGGAGAGATTTTTATGGAAGTTAAATAACTCCTGTCATTATTTAAATGACTGCTATGGAAGGTTATGGACGTGAGAGGCAGTATGCTATGATGGATAAGCCAATCTTTTTTTTTTCTTTTTTCTTTTTTTTTTTTTATTCTGAAATTAACCAACTCCAAAGGAGATCAACATTTCAGTAGAGAAAACGGACCAGAATAAGAGGACCATAAAGAAAGCCATTGGCTATGGATTATGAATAGCTTGCTTTTCTTTTTAAGTATATAATAAATTCAACAGGTTATCTCTGATTCTGTACTGCTTGCCTCATCATCTTCGTTCTGTTTTCTTCTCTACATTCTTAAAAAACACCTTTTCTTTTTCATTTTAGTAACTCCTTTGCTGCCTTCCCTTTTCCATCAATCTGAAAGAACTACAACGCTTGTACTGGATAGGCATATTCAAGTAAAAGCAATTTTCCTTTTGGTCAGATCTGAAAATTAAGGCCTCACTCCCATCATGAGGTCATAACCTCTCTGTCTGGAGAAAAGGGTCCATTTTGGAATCAGGAATAGTCGGACTCAAGTCATACCCACATAGCACACAACCTTTGTGACCATGGGCAAGATATGGAATCTCTCCAAATCCCCAAGGAGCTGCTGATCACATCTATTATAGAATGAAATTTTCATACCATGAAGTTCCCCGCACCAGTGAAATCACAGGCCAGGACAGGGGGAAAAATTGTGATTATAATCTGGAATGGAAACCTGGCCTTTGCTGTGGTGGCCAGAGTGCTGGGAGTGGTTACAAGCTTCACCTTTCCTCCTACCTTCCTGTCTAGTGCCTTCTTGAGACTTATTTGAGATTCAAGGCAAATTCATAGCCCGATACTTGTCACTAGGGGACAGATAGTAGGGGGACATTACAGTTAGAAAGTCAAGTGGAAAAAAGTAAGTGTTTACCCCTCGTTTGAAAAAGAAATCAGAAGGGGGCGGAGCCAAGATGGTGGCATAGCAGCAGCAACATATCGCAGCTCTCACATAGCTACCCCAAAATACCCATAAAATAGGACTCTAAACCAATCCTGGAACTCCAAAATGCACACAAAGATACTTCCCACTAAAGTCAGCTCGGCTACAAGGAACCATATCAGCACTGTGAACCGAAACCAGCCTGGCCTGAAGCCGCGGCTGTGCCCTGGGGGCGGCTGGATGGGAGGAGCTGAGGAGCCTCTCAGGTGAGTGGATTAGCAGCAGCTGGGAGTGGGAATTGTGAAAGGGGGAGATAAGCAGTCCAGCCAGAAGGCCTCCAGAACAGAAAAGGGAAAGGCAGAGGTTTTGCACAAATAGGAGG
>JAQQSU010018069.1:0-10558 GCA_028627135.1 Pseudochirops cupreus
AGGTATCTGTATACATCATCGAGGTGTCTGTATACATCATCGAGGTGTCTGTATACATCATCAAGGTATCTGTATACATCATCAAGGTGTCTGTTTACATCATCAAAGTGTCTGTATACATCATCAAGGTATCTATATACATCATCAAGGTATCTGTATACATCATCAAGGTGTCTGTATACATCATCAAGGTGTCTATATACATCATCAAGGTGTCTGTATACATCATCAAGGTATCTGTATACATCATCAGGGTGTCTGTATACATCATCGAGGTGTCTGTATACATCATCAAGGTATCTGTATACATCATCAAGGTATCTGTATACATCATCAAGGTGTCTGTATACATCATCAAGGTATCTGTATACATCATCGAGGTGTCTGTATACATCATCAAGATGTCTGTATACATCATCGAGGTATCTGTATACATCATCGAGGTGTCTGTATACATCATCAAGGTATCTGTATACATCATCAAGGTGTCTGTATACATCATCGAGGTGTCTGTATACAGCTTCCAGATGCATACTTCTAACTAATGGGTTGCATTTTGCTAGGTATGCACTGATTTTTCTTTTCCATGAGGGAAACCCTGAGATAGCCGGTTGTCCACAGCTGGAGCTCATTCTGATGAGCAGAGACTATGGGGCTAGTATCAATATTAACTTACAAAGGGAGCAAAAATGTCTTCAGCATGATTGATTTCCTATTCACTCAAATGCATTAACATATAATTAACTCTTTAAGCTTAAATCTTGTTGGATAGACAGTTTTTTCTGAACTCTAGTCCAACCTTGTCTTATGTTTCCCTCTTGATCCTTGGAGCCAATTGGCACCATTTTACTAATCTATTCTCTTGGTCGCTAGACTCATTCTAAGTCCTTACTTGTTTTGCTTGTTCTTGAAATACCTTACCCTTCCATATGATCCACCCTCTGCTTCTGACACCTTATGGACTAAAACTTGACTGATACAGACTTTGCTATCTTGATGAAAGGGACCTCACAATATGGGCCCCATAAAAACCCAGATATCTCCTTAGAGTTCTCTTGACTGCTCCTGAATGGCCCAGCATACTTCCTTTACCAAACCTTCAGGGACTTTGCTCCACAGGCTCCTAGGCAACAAAGCTAGGTGTTCCATGCCTCAGTTTCTTCATCTGTAAAAAAAATGAAACTAGTTTCCTTCCATCTATAAATATATTGTCCTATACTGCTTGTGCTAATTTTGACCTAACAATTAACACCAAGAAAACATAGGTACTTCATCAGCCAACACCACATCATCCATATGTGGAACCATCAATTGCAGCAAATAGAGAAGTTTTGAATGCTGTGGATAAGTTCACTTACCTTGGCAGTGTACTTTCCAGGGATGTACACATTGATAATGAGGTGGATGCACACATTGCCAGAGCTGGTTCAGTGTTTGGGAGGCTCCAAAGGAAGGTATGAGAGAGAAGAAGTATTAGACTGACTACCAAACTGAAGATCTACAAAATCATTGTGCTGACCTCATCATTGTATGCCTGTGAAACCTGGACAGTCTACCAGCGGCATGCTAGGAAACTGAATCACTTCCATTTGAATTGTCTTAGGAAGATTCTGAAGATCACCTGGCAGGGTAAAGTACCAGACACTGAGGTCCTTACTTGAAATAAACTGTCAAGCATTCAAACTCTTGCTTCAGAGAGCACAACTCTGATGGGCTGGCCACGTTGTTTAAGTGCAAAACGTATGCTTACCAAAAAGACTATTTTATGGAGAACTCACACAGGGCAAGCGTCTATATAATGATCGGAAGAAGTGATACAGAGACATTCTCCAGGTCTCTCTTAAGAACTTTGGGATTCATTGTGTGACATGGGAGTCACTGGCACAGGACTGCTCGGCATGGTGTGCTCTCATCAGAGAAGGCGCTGTGCTCTATAAGCAAAGCAGAATTGAGATAGTGCAAATTTGTAATATTTACTCCAAATGTTCACACAAACTATTTGTGCCTGATCTGTGTGGTAAAGCATTCCAAGTTCATATTGATTTGATCAGACATAGTCAGACACATTAAAACTTGACTCTAGCATAGGGATGTCATTTTGGTTCTCTTTGAGAATGAAGGACGACAACCCACCAAATGACTGCCATATCATCCTATGCAGTGTGTGGCTGACACTGGATGGATTTAATTAAGGGGACGTTAACTTCTTGCAGTCTTCTAGATTATATCTTCTTTTCTGTCCAGACTTGCAATTTCATTGTTGTGGGCAATACCCAAAAAGGAAACCCCTTCTAACCAATGCAGTTTGGAACTGCTATGTAGCTTGTGCTCTTGGAAAAACATATGAGGCACTGTGAGACTAAGTGACTTTTTTCAGGGCTATGTGACCATCATTTGTCAAAAGCAGGACTTGAATCCAGGTCTCCATGATTCTGAGATCATTTTTCCGTGAGGGCTTCTTAACCTGGGCTCCTAGACTCCCAAGGGGTCCATGGATAGATATTAGGAGGTCCGTGAATTATTTTTAAAAAATATTTTGTTAGATTTTTTAAAAAAATGTAACATTTTATTTTTTTATGTATTTTGTTTTATGAATTTAAAACCACTATTCTGAGGAGATCCAAAGGGATCTATGACACAGAACATGGATTAAGAATCTCCCTTCTCTACTTATCTGATATAACACACTGTCTCTTACAGCAGTTACACTCTATCAAGATTACTGCTAATGAAGAAAATCACATTTGCTTATTTCTCAATATTTCATTTTGTTCTTTCCAAGAATATTAAATGGTACCATCCTATTCCCATTTCTTAGAGCATAGATACTGCAAGTGCAAATTCTTGTTTTCTTGTTTTGTGTGTGTCTTCCCACAGTACTTCATACAGTGCTTTGAACATGATAGGTGTTAAATGAATGATTGTTGACTGACTGACTAAGGAGAAAACTTTTGAGATTGCTGCAGAGTGAGACTTCATTTCATATCCACCAATTTGTAATTTTTGATCATTGAGACAGGCTGCAGCAAAGCTTGCCTTTATACACTCAGGGAGGAAGTTGGGCATATTGAGTGCATACATGATTACAAAAGGGATGTTTCACTTACTTCAGGGAATAAGCTGTTTTCATACCCGAAAGGAATCCAGTTAATATACAAATAATGTAATTGCAGTGTGAGCAGAAACCAGCACTGCTTAGGCTGACGTTTTTTTTTTGTTCTGTGAAACAAAAAGCCATTCTTAAATATTAATCTGTTCACTAAAGAAGAGTTTCCACAAGGCAACACTTATTAGCTTAATTGAACTTACTACACTGATTTGAAAGTAATAAAGCTTCAGATATTATATAGATACTACAATGACAATAAGCTTGAAATGGATATGGGACCTGAATATTAATTCATGCTATTAAAAAATACCCAATCAGGTATGACTTGGGGCTAGGGAAGTGAGGGAGAATCCTTAACCAAATGTGGATAGATATAATTGGAAAAGAAAATAGATAATTTCAATAACATGAAGTTAAAAAATTGCGTTGACAAAATCAAGGCTACTAGGATAAGAAAGGAAGGCACTATGAGCAGTCTATTGGGAAAATTCTGACACTCTAAGTATCTGCTATCTAAGATTTATAGGGAAGCAACACAAATACGTAAAACCAAAATCGAGTCCCCACTAGATAATTGGTCAAAGAAATATGATCAAAGAAATATGAACATATTTCTGAAAAGAATTGCAAACTGTTAGTCATCATATGAAAAACTGCTTCAAATGACTAAAAATAAGACAAGCTGAAACAACTCTGAGTCTTTACCTTATTCCCAGTAAACTGACAAAGACGGAAGTCAATGTTGGAGGATCTGTGGAAAGACAGGCACACTACTACACTGTTGCTGAAGTTGTGATTTGGTTCAACAATTTAAGAAGACAGCTTTGTAACTGTGCCAAGAAAGTGCCTCAAATGTCTACACCCTTTAATCCAGAGATCTTATAGCTAGACATATATTCTAAGCAGGCCAAAGAAAGAAAGGATCTATATACACTAAAATATTTATAGCAGCACTTTTTGTAGTAGCAAAGAACAGGAAGCAAAATAAATGTTCTTGTATGAGAAGTGGCTAAACAAATTTTGCTAATGAATGAGATAGATTATTATTACCCTGTGATATGAATATGAAAGATGTAGGGAATCACGAGAAGACATATAAACTGATGCAAAGTGAAGTAGGCAGTATATGTATGTATATAGACTACAATGATTTAAATGGAAAGAACAATGACAAAAAAATCAGAACGGAATGTCTTAAAATTATATGACCAAACTCTGCTTTGAAGAACTATGAAAAAAATGCTCTCCTCTTTGTTAGGAAAGCGGTGGACTATGTTTTCAAAATACTGCATATACTATTAGATTTCATTGATATCTTCATTTGTGTGGCTGAACTCTGGGTTTAAAAAAATCTTTTTAGTTTTTTTCTATAAGAGGTGGATTTTTTAGGTAAGGGAGTAGAAGGCGATTTAAAAGCAAAAATGATCAATAAAATTAATTATAAAAAAAGAACTAAAACTAACTTCATTAATAGACACTAAAATTCAGACATCTTGAACATTTCAACTGGCAGTCTACAAACAAAGAAATGTAGCCCAATAGAGCACTGGCCCTGGAGTCAGGAGGACCTGAGTTCAAATCCAGCCTCAGACACTTACTAGGCTGTGTGACCTTGGGCAAGTCACTTAACCCCAATTGCCCTGCCTTCCCCCTCCAAAAAAAAGCAAAAGCAAAAGAAAAAGAAAAGAACATAACCCAAAAGAATGAAACAAAGCTGGGTTATTTTCCTTGCCTTCTTCTTCAAGTGCTTCTTGGGATAATGCACATGCTTGTGTTGGGAGGTGAGCTAGCAATGGAGTCACACTAATGATGTAATACTAACTTAAAGCTAATTAATTAATCCTGATTTAGGAGATTTTACAGGTATTATTAGTCCCATTCTGTAGATAAGAAACTAGGAGGCTCAGAGGAATTAAGTCACTTGCCTATGGTCATTTGGCCAGTAAACACTGAAGACAAGAGCTGAACACAGGTCTACCCGATCACAAATCTAGTACTATTTTTACTAAATTTTAATGCCTCTTTAGTGAGGACTTGACCTTCACCTGACTTTTCAGTTTGATGTGGCCCTCTATGATTTCCTCCTTTGTCCTTTTGGCAAATAATCATAGAATTAGTTCTGGAAAATTGGGAAGTTTGTTTTTTTTTTTCTGGGGGGGAGAGGGAAGTTTAGGTATACGCCAGAAGGCGGCAGTGCTGAAGAATGGGGCAGGAGACATTTTGTTGTCTCTGTTGTGTCTGAGTTTGTGGTGTTTCAATCTTGTTCTAGGCCAAAGAAATCACTTTCAGACACTATTAGGATAATAAAGAATGAGATCAAAACCTTCCCAAGTGTTTCTGTCCCCATGGGTGCAGCTTGATAGTGGGGAAAGGAGCACAGTAATTGATACTGGCTTCCTCGTAAATCATAAACTAGATAGATAGATAGAATGCCATGCCTGGAGTCAGGAAGACTCATCTTGTTGAGTCTTCAGACACTAACTGTATGACCCTAGGTAAGTCACCCTTTGCCTTAGTGTTCTCATTTGTAAAAATGAGCTGGAGAAGGAAATGGCAAACCACTCCAGTATCTTTGCCAAAAGGGGTCATGAGGAATCTGACATGACTGAAAATGACTGAACCACAACAATCCTCACAAATCAGTTTGAATTGGTGGACAAAATTGTTTTCTTTATGTTATATACACTGAAGTATTTCTGGAACACAATCCTTTTGGCTCCAGTACAAGAGGGGTTTAGTTACTAGTAATGAAGGAGGAGGATGTTAGAACAGTCACATTTGTAATAACAATTCAGAGCATGCTGAAGATGGTTAAATGAGAACACTAGACATGTGAAAATCAGGAAGCCCTAGGTTCAAATGCTGCCTTAGATATTTTTAGCTTGTCTATACTTTGTACATAGTTGTTTTCATGTTGTCTCCCTCTGTAGACTGTAAGTTTCTTGAGAATGGGCTGGGTTTTTTTTTTGCATCGCCAGCAGTTATTACAGCATCTGGCCCAAAGTAGGTGCTTACTAAATGCTTTTTGACTTGTTGACTATGTGATTTTCCCAGAATCTTACAACTTATGAATGTTATGGTCAGTATTTTAACCAAGGTCTTACTGCCTCCAAGCTCACCATCCTATGCATTATGTTTGCTATATGTTTGGCACAGTATAATTAAAATCAATATCTATTCACACAATAAATACATATTTACTGATTTAAGTTACTTTTCAGTGGCTTTAAATTTTGTTAGAAGGAATATTTAAGCTAATGAGAACTAAGTTGTTGGGTCTCTCATACCTTTTGCCAATTTATGAGAAGCAGCCAAAACTTACAAGCCAAAGGAATAATTGATGCTAGGGTAAAATGACAAAAAAAGGGAAGGTAATGATGCTGTCTTGACTTGGTGTCTTCTATATTAGATAGATCCAGAAAATGAGTTGAAAAAAAAATAGTAGGAAAAGACTCCAAAGCCTCATTAAATGTATCTTTTGCCACATGGAACTTTGTCTAATTGGTACTGTTTTTGGAAATATCTAACTTTGTAGTTTTTCCTTCTGATGTTTCAGTTGTATCATCTTCATAGATTTACAGAAAATGGCAGGTTTCACTAACTGAAATCAACATCATGACTGGCTGCATTTTCCAACATAGATTAATTTCTTGCACATGCCAAAAATGACTGAAGAGTATGTAGCAAACAGATAATATTAAATAAGAATTGCCACCAGGAGGGATTTTTCTTTTGTTCACTCAATAGTGTTGTATTTTTTTTCCAATTACACGTAAAGATAGTTTTCAAGATTCATTTTTTATAAGATTTTCAGTTCCAAATTTTCTTCTTCCCTCCCTTCCTTTCCCCCGTCCCCAATGCAGTGAACAATCTTACATAGTGTATACATGTACAGTCATGTTAAACATTTTTCCACATTAGTCATGTTGTGAAAGAAGAATCAGAACAAAAGGGGAAAACCATGAGAAAGAAAAATAAAAAATCAACAAAAAAGTGAAAATGGTATGCTTCAATCTTCATTCAGACTCCACAGTTCTTTCACTGGATGTGGATAGCCTTTGCCACCAGAATCTTTTGGAATTGTCTTGAATCATTGTATTGCTGAGGAGAGCTAAGTCTATCATAGTTGATCATTGTACAATGTTGTTGCTACTGTGTACAATGTTATCCTGGTTCTGCTCACTTCACTCAGCATCAGTTCATGTAAGTTTTTTCCAGGTTTTTCTGAAATCCCATTGCTCATCATTTCTTATAGAACAATAGTATTCCATTACAGTCAGTTACCACAACTTGTTCAGCCATTCCTCAATGGATGGGCATCCCCTTAATTTCCAATTCTTTGCCACCACAAGAAGAGCTGCTATAAATATTTTTGTACATATGGGTCCTTCCCCTTTTTTATGATCTCTTTGGGATATAGACCTAGTAGTGGTATTGCAGAATCAAAGGGTTTGCACAGTTTTATAGCCCTTTGGGTAGAGTCAGGAGGAAAATTTGTGGCAGAATTCTGATCTACAGTCCTTGGATAAATGTGTAAAAGTATTCTGTATTTGGAAACATTAGACTATATTTCATGACTATATGATGTGCCACCATCTTTAGTGCAAGAACTGCCATTACCTAGACTCATAGAGATGGTGGTCAGAGCAACCCCTAGACATCTAGGTGAGCCAGCAGGAAGAGAGGATGAATTGCATTAATTTCAGCAGCAAGGCCATCATCCAGATAAATAACTCTTGCTAAGCAGAGGTCAGTCATCTTTATCAACAGAGCAAGCAAGCCAATTTAGCAGAAGTAGCAAGACACCCTGAGGAAGAAATGAGAGTTTGTGTCAGGCAAGTCAAACCACAACGGCCACCTAGACCACCAAATCCCCTCACACCCTGAACCTCAGCAGCAATCACAATGCCTTCAGTCTCGTGACCTCAGACATTACCCTAGGAAGCAGATCCTGTGGAAATGCAGCTTGACAACTTCTCGTACAGGTGCTATAACCATAGCTGTTGAAGACCCGGGAAAGAATGTTCTTCCTCACAAAGTCTTTGACCTTGTAAAATGGTTCAAACTCAGAAACTAATATTTTTTCAATTGAAATGACATTAAAAAAGGGATACAACTATCTACTTTGCTGCTGCACCCTAAGGGCCATGGAATCTCCCCATTTTATGCATCACTGATATTTTCCACATGTTCTGTCTCACCCATCAGAATGTGAGCCCCTTGAGAGGAGGAACTGTCTTGCTTTTCCATTTGTGTTTCCAGAATTTAGCATAGTGCTTTGCACTTACTAGATACTTAATAAATACTTCATCCATTCTTTTATTCATTCATGTTTCCAATGTCAATTGTATCCTAGTGAAAAACACGATAGGAGAGCTATCACCACAGAAATGATAAGCTATACTCATATATCTGAAAAGTAGCTTAAAAATCTTCAGAGAAATTTACATTTGAACCCTGAAGCAATTCAAATTCACTATTCTATAAACTATCAGGTTCTTTAATGACATCAACTATTACTCATTTTTTAAGAGTTGGATTTGTTTCTGTAAATTCTCAATGTACGTTCCCATTTCATTCCATCAGATATTCCTGTATGGCTTCTACATTGTTAATTTGATTCTTTGCCTTCTTTCTTGAAGACAGAAGCTTCTGAGCTGGTTCAGTGTTTGATAGCTTCTCTTGCTCTAGGAGTGTCTAACCTCATTAGCTATCAGTCCCTCACAGTTAGGTCATTAAGAAGCACACTTAGACCATGAGATGCCAATTCAATCACAGTATTATGTGGATCCATTATGCTCTCCCATGAGACATTCATATTACTTGTATTGTTGGTTAGCTAAGCAAATGCTTTACCACTTCCTATTTCTGTGAGACTTCACATAACTTATAATTGATTTTTACTACAGTAAGTCTGTTCGCTCCTATTTTAGGGCTTCTGTCAAAAAAAAATTGGCGAGGTGTTACTGTGAAACCATGATTCCTTTTCCCAGTATATTTGTCTAGTTCAGTTCGGGTAAGTCATCACCACAGGAAGCGATTCTTCTTGTGCAGAGTCTCTCACCCATTCAAAGTTGGACTCTCAAAAAACACTTGCTCAAAGAATTCATGCTGGGCAAATATTATAATCGCCTCAGCAATTCAAAAACTTTGCAGGTCTATTGTATCTTGAAACAGTGCCAACAGAGGAATATATTGCTCTTATGAAAACTTGATCAATTTTCTTCATCTTCAGGTATCATCCTGTCTATGCATGAAGTCACATGTTTATATATATATATGGCTTTTTACATTCTTTGGTAACCAGGAAATTTATCAGGTGATCCTTTGAAATGATGCTAATATTAATATTACAGAAACAGCAGGTTAGAGGGAAAATTCTATAAATAGAACCCACAAACCCAGTCTTTTCATTTTCTTCATCATAGTGCCTTTTGTACTTTTGGATAAGACTAAATAGGATATGGTATCAGAGGATTTAAAACTAAAAGGGACCTTAACCATCATCTCATTGTAGAATTATAGGTTTAGAGAAAGAAGACACCTTAAAAGCCATTGAGTTGAATCCTCTCTTTTTGCAGATGGGGAAACTGAGACAAAGTGAGGGTAAGTAACTCACTGTAGATTACTCAGGTAGTAAATGGAAGAGCTAGGAATTAAATACAGATATTCCATCTCCAAATCCAGTGTTCTTTCCTCCACATCATGCTGTCCTTTGTTTTAACAAGAAGATTTCCTGGTCATTTTAGGATGCTTTTACATAAAAAAGATAACGTATTTAGTATCTTCTTCCCTTAAAGTTTCTATTTGATGAATTTATCCATTGCTATGGCTACAATTATTGCCCCTATACTCCCAAGTCTATATCTTTAGCTCCAATTTATTTTTCAACTTTAATTACCACGTTGTCAACTGGATACCTGGCTGGCATTTCAAATTCAACATGTCCAAAGCTGAACTTACCATTTTTTGTCCCACACCTGAGCCCCCCAACATTTCTAGAGTTCCAGTTGATGCCAATATCCTATTCCCATTCTTTCAGGCTTCAAGCCTTGAAGTAATCTTGGAGTCTTCCTTCTATCCTAATATTCACATCTAATCAATGACCAAGTCTTGTCATTATGTCTCCATGTTGATTTCCTCTTCTCTATCCAACCTGATGCCATCTTATTACAGATTGTTATAGTATCTTTCCTGGAATATTGTAATAGTCTCATATCTGGTCTACCTGATTCTCAGTTCCTACCTTCCTATTCCTTACAGAGGCTTATAATTGGTATACCTCATAGAACACTGGACTTGGAGACAGGAAGAGGTGTGTTCAATTCTCACCTCAGATATTTACTAGTTCTGTGACTTTGAGCAAGTCACTTAACCAATTAACTTAATTTGGCACTTGTAAAATGGTCCTATTGCACAAGATTAGAATTAAGTTGTAGGAGGGCGGAG
>JAQQSU010001807.1:0-14871 GCA_028627135.1 Pseudochirops cupreus
TGGGATAAAGCTAGGGAAAATGCCTGGAGGTGGGAGATAGAATGTCTGGTGGGAGCAACAGCCAGAATTAGAAGCCAGAGGACTTTCTATTTGGTCCTGGAGGTAACAGGGAGACTCTGGAGTTGACTGAGAAGCCAGTTAGGAGACTAAGAATATGAGGGGCAGGGGTGGGAGATGGAGATGGGGATGGGTAAGTAGAGAGGAGAGGGATGGAAACTGCTGGGTGGTCAGGGCAATGACAGGGGTGGGGGTGGGGGGTCTGGGTGATTCCTGGAAGCATCAAAGCTAGCCTTCCAGAGGGAGGTGTACCCAGGTTTTGGAGTAGCCTATAACCAGGACTGCAGTCCTCATCCTCCACCCCATCCCCAACATTTCCTGGGAAGTGGGAGGAGCACTGGAGTGAGCTGTTGCCATGGTAACAGGAAAGGGATTCCCGTTTCCACTGGCAACAGGGCTGAGGAGCCCTTCCCAGGCTGGCTCCTGGAGAGAGGTACTCTCAGTTCCTTCACTCTTCATTCAGGTCCCTTCCCCCACATCATTTTCTCCATGGGGGGGAGGTAGTAGGAGGGGCCTCCTACTGTCCAGCTCAACCACTATCCCCTGCCCTCTTTCAGACCTAGTGGCCTACAAATTTGCTCCCCCTCCCACATACCCAGCCACCCCTCCCCTCTGGGCACCATATTAATTGTCTGAGGTCCTGTCTTCTGTTCTGGACATCACATTTTAGGAAAGATGCTGCCGAGCTGGGGCTGCTCCCGGAGGGCAGGGTCACAGATTTTCTACATAAGCACAGGCTAATCAGACCCTATTCTAAGGAAAGCCATGGGTTTGAGGAGAATAAAAAATCTTGATAAATGAGAATGGAAAAAACTGGGCATGTTTGGGCAGGGCAAGAGATGTCTAGTGGGAGTGGAGTGGAGACATGGTCCCTGGGTTCAAGTGCTAGGCTGGCTGCCATACGGAGGGATTAGCTTTGTTCTCCTTGGCCCCAGAGAACAGAACTAGGGTTAGTGAGGAAGAAAGGCAGATTTAGACTGGGGAATCCTAAGGAAGAATTTCCAAACAACCACAGCTAGCCCAGTGGGAAATGGGCTGCCTCAGGGAGCCTAGTCCCCAAAGGTCTTCAGGAAAAGGCTGGGTGACCACAGTTTGGCAAGTTGGAGAGGAGATTCCCTTTCAGTTACAGGTTGGACCCCTTCCAGTCCCACCTCCTTTGCTATCTTTTAAGAGCTAGCATTTATAGACTACCTACCACAAGCCAGGCACTGTGCTACACGCTGCACAAATATCTCATCTGATTCTCACAATAACCCTGGAAAGTAGGTGCTGTTATTATCCCTAACACATGAGGAAACTGAGGCAAACAGGTACAGAGACTTGTCCAAGGTCACACAGCTAGAGAGTATCTAAACCCATGTCTTCTTGACTCCAGGCTAGGCACTCCACCCCCTGTGCCACCTAGATGTCTACGGCTCCTACTATCTGAGAATCTAAGGTTGGCAGGTGAGGTGGGCACATGGGAGAGCCCAGGCACTGGGGCCCTCATCCAAAGTCTCATCCTCTCTATTCCCTCACAAAGCAGTTTTCTTGAGACCTCAGCCTTCACCGTCTATAAAATGAGAACAAAGCTGGTCTGTCATCACAGGTGGGAAGTAACAGGGCCCCAAGGTAGGGATAGCTGCCTCTACAGAGTCCCAGATCTTCCTGAATGAAAATCAGGGTGGCATGGGAAGGGCAAACCCAAAGAAACCTGGCTTTCCAGATTCGGAGCCTGATTCCTCCCCACAACATTCAAGTCCCTGAGGACAATGGAAAGAAAAGAAATACTGTTCCAACAAATTGTGGACCTCCTGTGTTAGTACCTGTGGATTACGAAGAGTCAAGGAAGGATCAGCTGTGTGGCCAGAGCAAGTTATGTATCATCTCTGGATCTCAAAGATCCAGGCTCTGTACGCCAGTTTATCCCCTGCCCCCAGCTTTGGGGGAAATCTGCCAGATGTCCCGATGCCTACAAGCTTGAGATGAGTCAACAATGTGACCCAGCAGCCAAAAATGCTCATTCAACCTTAGGTTTCGTTAATAAGCACAGTGTCCATAAGGAGGGGGAGGGGGCGAGGGGGCAGGAAGCAAGGACAGCCCCAAGATGACCTGATCTGGACAAAGGACCCATCTGGAGACTAGGGCCAGTTCTGAGCATCTCATTTTAGGAAGGACATTGATAAGTGGAAGTCTGTCCAGATAAGGGGCAACCATTTTGAAAGATGAGGGCACTCCGGATTGGTGAAAGAAGTAAGGATTTAGTTAGGAGAAGAAAAGACTTAGGGCAAAGATTCTTAACCTTTTGTATATAAGTTATGGTTCCCTTGGACCTTCAGTCTGGTGAAACCTATAGATTCCTTCTCAGAATCATGGTTTTAAATGCAAAAAAAATGAGATGCATAGGATCAAAAAGAGAAACCAATTCTATTAACATGCAATCCTCAAAATATTTTTTAAAAACAGTTCATAGCCTGTAGGTTAAGAACCTCTGAATGTCTGAGGGGCAGGACAAAACGGCTTCCTTCAAATACTTCAGAAGGGAAATGGATTAGACCCGTTCTGCTTAGCCATGCAGGTTGCAGGTTATGGGTGCAAGAGAGACAGTCCCAACACTCAAAGCTTCCCCCAAATATATGGGGACTGCCTTAGGGGGCTCCCCATCACTGAAGGCTTCCAAGTAGAATCTAGATGAGTAGCCGTAGAGGGGGTATTCCTGTTCAGGAAGGGAGAAGGCGGTCTAGATGCCCTGAAATTCTCTTTTCTTAGAGACTGAGTATATGTATGTATGGAGCTAAGAAAGAAGGCTGCAGCCAGACCCAAGCTAGGAAGAAGACGGTGTGGGGTCTGACTCCTGAGTTAGAACAGAGTTAGAACAAGGACCCCTTCCCAGGGGGACCTCCTAGCAAGCTGACACTATGTCCCATGTCCTGGGAACACAAGGGACAGTTTCTTCCCTGATGGAGAATGGCCCCATTGTTAGGGTCATTGGATCCCCTAGCACCTCCCCCCATGCTGTTTCCCAGGCTAGTTCCTGCCAACCCCCTAGACAGGAGGGGGCGGGGGTGGGAGTTGTAGAGGGGTGTAAATCTCTCTAGACTAAGAGCCAAGACCCAGGGGGTTGGGGGGTGGTTCAGGTCCTGGAGTCTGCCCCAAGAAGGGGCCTGCCTAGCTCGTACACTCTTCTCCAGTCCCTCCAGCAGACATAGGGTAGAGGAAGCCGTCTTGATTCCTCTTGCTCAGCACCAGAGTATTGGGGGACAGGTCTAGGTCACAGAGGTGAGAGAGCCTACACCCCTCCTGATCCATAGGAAGCAAGGGAGGGTTGGTGGCCTCCATCCTGGGTCCGACCTCAGGAAAGCACCTGATGCCGGCCACTGGCCGGGGCTCCCGCAGTCACCTTCAAAGGGTGCCGCAGGGCGGGGGGCCACCATCCTCAGCTCTCCAGCCCGGCCCCATCCCTGCGCCTCTCTCTCTTCCCTCGGGTGCTTCCCAGACATGCCGGCCCAGGCCAGACCCGGGCTCCTATTCCGAGTCGGAGCACAGCCGGGTCTGGCCAGGCGTTCCCCCCCAGGTCACGTGACCCTCCTCCCTCCCCCGCCCAGCACACAAGGGGATCCACATGCCCAGGACTTCTCCTCAGTCAATCCCAGAGTCGCCTTCTTTCCCCCCCTCCGCGTCTGTCCTCCGTCCACCCCCACCCTGGGGATGCCTGCACCTGCGCACACAGCAGCCTCCTCCCCCCGCAGCCCCCTCAGCCTGGGCCTGGGCCCCGTCCCTCACGCCACGGCAGCCCCCTCTTCGTCCCGGCCTGGGCCGCGCCCCTCAGACCCCGCAGCCCCTCCCCAGCCGGCCGGAGCTCCCAGCTCACTACTAAGCCCCTTCCTGGGGCAAGCCCTCCCCGGCCTCCCGCCGGCCTGACCCCTCGGTGGGCCTGGCCTGCGCCCCCTCCCCACCGTACTGCCCTCCTCTGCCGCTGCCGGCCCGCGCCACTGACCCGAAAGAGGCGGGCGGCGGCAGCTTTGCGCAGCGCGGTCCAGGCGAGGCCGGCCAGCAGCAGCAGCAGCAGCTCGGCGGCGGCCAGGTGCGCGTGCTGGGCCCAGCTCCGGCGGCTCCGCTCCCAACCACAGTCCGCACAGCCCCGCGCCGCGTCCACCAGGCTCCGGTAGCTCCGCTGCAGCATCTGCGCATAGCCCGGCATGGGCTCCGGCCCGGGCCCCGGCGCCATGCCTGTCCGCTGCCCCCGCCGCCGGGCCCGCGGAGGACCCTCGCCCGGCTCCTGCCCGCTGGCCCGCCTGCCAGGCGCGCACGTCACCCACCGCGGCTGGGAGGGGAGAGGAAGAAAAGGAGGAGGGGAGGGGCCCCGCCGGCTGTCTGGGGGCGGGGGGAGGAGGGTGGCCAGCACTGAGAGGGACGGGCAGCGGGAGGAGGAGGGGGAGGCGGCCTGCCGGCCTCTAGGGCGGGGGTGGGGGGGTGGTAGGAACAGCAGGGTGGGCAGCACCGAGAAGGAAGAGCAGCTGGGGGAGGAGGAGGAGGGGAGGCGCAGGCTCCGCCCCCTGGACCCGCCTCCCTGGCCCGCCTGTACGCTCCCCAAAGTGGGGGGGGGGCAACATTTACCAGTGCCACTACCCTTAGAAACCCCTGCCCTCCCAGCCGGGAAAACTGAGGCCGAGAGAGGGGAAAGTGCTTGACGCAAGTTCACACACGGTGACTAGAACCCGGGACCCCCGAGGCCCAAACGAGGCCAACTGTCTTCAGAGCGCCGAACCTCTCTTGAACACACCGGAGAGGGGGCTGTAATGCCTCATGGGCATCAGAATAGTCCAACAATGAAATGGGCAGCCTTGGAGCTGGGGTCTAGGCAAGGACAGGATAACCATCACCACTCCCATTCCCTGCCGCCGGTCAAACGCATTCCAACGAGGCGATGGGAAGTGACCCTGAGTGAGGAGGGTGGCAGGACTTGGGGCTTCTGTCTTCTCGGGCAGCTCTGGGTTCAGAACCAACCATCCCGGGGTCCTCCAGGCTCTGAAAGACCATCCCATTCATCTGGCCCGCTCTGATTCAGGAGAAAGAAGGAGGCAGGGAAAAGGAGAGACGCTGAAATAAACAGGACAGCTCCCTTCCTCTTTCCTGGGGCCATTTTGCCTTGAAGGGTTGGAACTCCTATGGCCCAGGTTTTCCTTGGGGGATTTGAGCCGAAGAGGGGTCCCAGAGATGCCGTCACCCTTTTGCCTCTTCCCCACTCCCCTCCAATATACACTACCAGGCTACCTCAGTGCCACTCTGCCTCCCAAAGAAGTCAAGAGACTTGTCCAAAGTCAACATTTGAACCCCAGACCCCTGGAGCCCATGTCCAGACCTCTTTACACTCTTCCATGCCTGCCTCTATGGTCTAGTTCCATCTCCCTCCTCCTCCCCTCGTCAAGGTTTCCCACTTCGACCTCTTTGGCATGAGGGTTCTCTCCAGATCCAGCCTCCAAATCCCAAGGGTTAAAAGGTGGGTGTGCCTAGCCAGAGTCTTGTCCTGGGCAGACCTGACTTGCTTTCTTTTTGGCCTTCCAAACAAGCTAGAGAAGAGGGAGTTACATCCAGGGACCAGGCTAGGAGCTGATTCATGAGCAGGGCAGTGATGGGAACTGAGAGGTTCTGTTAGCACTGTGACCAGGGGAAAGATGAGGTGGGCAGCCAGCATATTTTATGAAAGAGTCCCAAATCTTCCCGCCTCTTCTAAGTGGTCTAAAAGGATGATGCTCATCATGAGTCCAATCCTACTTCCTCATTTCTCCAGCCGAAATTACCTAGAAATGATGACCAAGCAGTCTTATCTGAATGCATCAAAGAAAAGATGAAGCACCATTTAGGTGCTAGATTCCTAAACTCTGAGGATAGAAATGCCAGCGAGCCAGACAGTCCCTGCCCTCAAGGACTTTGCATTCTAATAGGGGGAAGATGACACATAGTGGAATTTTTGGTAGTATGCATTTGATTATGGTTTTCTGAGCCCAAGTTGGATGCAGTAGGAGAACAAAGGGTTGGGAAGGAAAGGGAAAGAAAGGAGAGAAGGGAGGTAGGAAGAGACTCATGAAGATGAGAATGGGAGCTTGGAGTGCTAAACTGAAGGCATAGAATTATAATCCTCAACAGGAAACTCCTTTTTACCGCCATTAGAATGATTTCCAAGTCTTCCCACATCATCTCTGCTTGATATGATGACCAACTTACTCTACCTTCTTACTTCTCTGGATCACAGATTGAAAGTTGGAAGGGGCCTTGGGCACCCAATCCAGACCCCTCATATTATGGATGAGAAAATGGATGCCCAGAAAAGTGATGTGATTGGCCCAGGGTCCCACAGATAGTGACAGGTGATTCCAAAGCCTGTGCTCTCTCTTCAGTGTGCCATGCTATTTCTATTAGGATGGTTCCAGAATCACCCTACTTCCTCATTTCCCTGTCTGAGGTGATACCCAAAGGAGTCCCACTTAGCCCACTTAGTCCCACTTAGGATATGAGCCTAGATCAGGCTGAACCAGTGCCACGGAAATGAGAGAACACATTGGGGATGGGAACAAGTGTTCTCTCCTCCTTGGTTTTCCCAGAGTACCTGCCATTTGCCTCTATCCCAAAATTCAGCATGGATAGGCATTGCTCATACAAAGACAAGGGTTCTTTGGAATTCTCCATCACACTCTCCTTTCCCAGGAAACTCATCTTTGGGAAATCTCATTATTCAGCAAGATTGAATTTGCCTGGTTCTCACATCTCATCAGTACCCTTTGACTAGCAGAGCAGAACCATGGGCTCTAGGGCCTCTCTTTAAAGAGGGGGCTCAGCACAGTTTTTCTCCTTATTTCCCACCACACATCTTTGGAATTCTCCATAATGGCCTTTTGACGACTTACCTCCCCCCTGTCCCTTTTCATTGTTCTTTTGTGTGTCATTTCCCCCATTAGATTATAAGCTCTTTGAGGGCAGGGGCTATCTCTGTTATTATGTGTATTTGTAGCCCCAGTGCTTAGCATAGATCATGGCATATAGTAGACACTTTAAAAAATTTGACTGACATAAAAGAGACAAAGCCTTTGCTCCCAGGGACCTTTCATTCTACCTCTATTATACTGATTTGTATTTGTGGTGGGCAGTTACGTGGCTCAGTCAATAGGGTGCTGGGATGGAGTCGGGAAGATTTGAGTTCAAATGTGACCTCAGATACTTAGTAGCAACGTGAACCTGGGCAAGTCATTTCACTCTGCCTCAGTTTCCTCATCTGTAAAATGAGCTGGAGAAGGAAATGGCCAACCACTTCAGTATCTCTCCCAAGAAAATCTCAAATGGGGCCACAAAGTCTGACTGGAAACTGAAATGACTAAACAAAATATCAGCAGTATTGCTCTCCAAGAGAACGTAGGTTTATTGAAGGAAAGGAGTGTTGCTAGTTTTGTTTCTCAGGTCCTTAACACATTGTGACTAAGAAATAAATATTTACTGTATGAATGGGGACCTCGCTCTTTAATGACTTTAATGGCCCAAAATGACTCTCACTCTGGCCAAGCTGCAGAAACTGAACCCTGGAGAGCCTCTCCCTCCTCCCAAGGTCTCAGCAGGAGGCTTGGCCTTGGCCCAACCTGCCCAGTGTCATTCAAGAGCCACCTCTTCCCAGTCTTTCCAGTTCCTTTCTTGTAGCTGGTTTTTCAGGGAGATGAGGGAAGTGTTGCAGAAAGGGTCTTACCCCCACTTGGCCCTCCCTGCCTCCAGCTCACTCCTGGATGGTTCCAAAGCTCCTCTATCTGATCGGCTTGATACTTGTCAGTAACAAGAGAGGTGCTCTCTAGTGGGTTCTCCTCAAATTTCTTCTCAGCAAAGCCCAAGACTGCCCTAGGGAGGAGCAGTGGTCAGTCAGTGGACTTGTGGGAAAATATCAGCAAAATGACTGTGGAACTCATTCCTCCACCCTCTTGCAAAAACCCTTTTTGCCTGTTTACCATTCAGTCTGACAGAGTGTTTCTACTCAGGGGTGGGTGCTACCATCAGAGAAACAGGCTGGGCTGGGGAGCACGGCTGAATTTCCCCATCGCTGGATACTTTGGGAGTAGAAGCACCAGCTTGCTCGTGGGTCAAGGCAGCAGATGCTTTCCAGTGGTGGGAGGCCTGTGTCCCCCTGGATGCTTCCAGCTCTGGTCTTTCCCTATCAGGCTGGGCAATCGGAAACTCAATGGGCCCAACACAAACCTCTTTCATGTTTCTCACAAGCACATCTCACAAAGGCCAACATTCATCCCACCAGCTGTTTGACCTAAACCATGTGGGCACCAGTGTGGAGAGTTTAGGCTAGGGCTGTCTGCCCTATCAGCTGAGGGGGAGGATGGGTGGCCAGGACCACCTACTCAGGGCATAGAATTCTAGAACCTCAGAAAGCATTTCTTCTAAACCCCTCCCTAAGGAATACATTCTTCCACATCTCTTACTCTCCTGAAAATAGTATTAATAAGTTAACATTCATATAGTGTTTGAGGTTTGTGAAGCATTTTTAAAATCTCTCTGATCCTCACAGGTTCTGTTATTCTCATTTCCATTGTATGGATGAGGACTCCGAGGCAGATTTCACTCAGGGTCATGCCACTTGTAAATGATTGAGGCTGGATTTGAACTGTTCTTCCTGACCCCAGGTCTACCCTTTATGTTATCTCATTTGACAGTTATTCAGCCTCCATTTGAATTCCAGTAGGAATAGCTTAAGGAGGCAAGCCTTCACATAGAGAGATATTCCCTTTCTGAAATCAGTTCTAACCACCACCAGCCCACTCCCCTCAAAGTAAATCCACAGTTCCCCACCCCTACCCCCTAGGCTGATATGATAGATAGATCACATTCCTGATAACCTGGCAGTCCAAATACCACAAGCCCACCCAAGCTCATTCTCTTAGGAGTTTACATTCACTTCTAGAGGTCTTCCTAATACACACCCACGGAGGCCAGATCCACCCTTGGCCCCAGTGCCTTCTCACAAAGGGCATTTTCATTACTTGCCACAGGCTGATCCTGCTAATGGCCAAGAGTCATCTGCCTTTTGAGCTAAGCATCTGGCAAAAAGACCTTTGTGTTTCCTGAGGACTCCTTCATTCTGATACAAACATTCTGACACTGCAGTTCTTGATCCAGAAGGGATGGGATGAATGTCTTCTCACAATAGGAGAAAAAGAAAACTGGATTCAGGGCCCAACTAGCTTTGTGACCTTGGCAGGTCATGGGATCAGAGTGGCCAATAAACTCCAGTGGCTCCCAGGTGCCTATGGGACAAAATATCAACTCTCAAGTTTGGCTTTTAAGAGACAGCTAGATGGTAAGCTCGAACCCTTCCTCAGGAGCTGATCTGTACCTGTAGCTGTATTATTCTGGAAAAGTCACTTCACCTGTTTATCCCAGTTTCCTCATCTGCAGAATAGGGATAATAGACAAAAACTGGCCAAGATGGCAGAGTGAAAGCAGGGACTTGCTTCAGTTCTCCCCCAAACCCCTCCAAATACCTTTTAAAAATGACTCTAAACAAATTCTACAGCGGCAGAACCCACAAAAAGACAGAGTGAAACAAATTTCCAGCCCAAAACAACTTGGAAGGTCAGCAGGAAATATCTGTTGCATGAGGGTAAGAGAGGAGCACAGTCCAGTATACCAGTGCAGATTGGGTGGCAGCAAACCTGGAGCAGACCTCAGGCTGAGTGAGTCATTGGCAGCAGTGGAAGTTTCCAGACCTCTCAGCCCAAAGACACCAAAGACAACTGAGGTCAGCAGGAAATGTCTGTTGCACCTGGGTGAGAGTGGAGCGCAGTCCAATGCAATCAGCACCAGCACAGCCCCAGCCCCAGCAAACCAGGAGCAGGCCTTGGGAGTGACCGAAACAGCAGCATCGGTGGCAGCAGATGCTCCCACAGCCGAACAACTGGTCAGAAGGAGATTGCAGGGGTCTCTTTGCTGGCACTGAGGCAAGACTCTGTTGCTTTGCCTATACTCAAATCTGGGTGGCAGTCCTGGGTGGCAGTCCCAGGGTGAGGAGGAGTACCAGCACAGCAGAGCTGGCAGCCACAGTGGAGGGGGTCCCTCTTCACAGTCCCAGGGCAGAAAAGAGTTCCTGTGATCACTCGCAGACAAGAGCACAGACCAGCAGATGAGTAAACACCTCTCCTTAGATACTTCCACCTTGGAAAACCTGAAAACTAACAGGTCTCTAAAAAGATCTCTGAAAACAGCTGAACAAAATCCCTGAAGCTTGAGACAGTGCACCCTCCATCCTGGAAGCAGAGCCTTGCTTTAACAAAGAGTTAAAAATCAACTAATAGGTTGGAGAAATGAGCAAACAACAGGAAAAAAAAACTCTTGACTATTGAAAATTATTATGGTGGCAAGGAAGATCAAAATACACATTTAGAAGAAAACAACAAAGACGAAACTCCTGCATCCAAAGCCTCCAAGAAAAATATGAATTGGTCTCAGGCCATGGAAGAGGTCAAAAAGGATTTTTAAAATCATATTAAGAGAGGTAGAAGAAAAACTGGGAAGAGACATGAGAATGATGTAAGAAAATCATGAGAAACAAGTCAACAGCTTGGTAGAGGAGACCCAAAAAAATACTGGAAAAAAAAAACCTTAAAAAACAGACAAAGTCAAATGGTAAAAGAGGTCCAAAAAGCCAATGAAAAGAATGACTTAAAAAGCAAAATTGACCAAATGGAAAAGGAGATCCAAAGCTCACTGAAGAAAATAAATCCTTAAAAATTAGAATGGAGCAACTGGTATCTAATGACTTTATGAGAAATCAAGATACAATTTAAAAAAAAACAACCCAAAAGAACAAAAAAAAAATAGAAGACAACGTGAAATGCCTCATTGGAAAAGCACCCGACCTGGAAAACAGATCCAGGAGAGATAATTTAAAAATTATTTTTAAAAAGAGCCTAAAAATAATCTTTCAAGAAATTATCAAGGAAAACTGCCTTGATATTCTAGAACCAGAGGGTAAAATAGAAATGGAAAGAATCCACTGATCACCTCCTGAAAGGGATCCCAAAATGAAGACTCTCTATTATAGCCAAATTCCAGAGTTCCCAGGTCAAGGAGAAAATATTGCAAGCATCCAGGGGAAAAAAAACAACCAACTCAAGTACCATGGAGCCACAGCCAAGATAACACAAGGTTTAGCAGCTTGTATATTACAGGATTGGAGGGCTTGAAATACGATATTCTGGAGGGCAAAGGAGCTAGGATTACAACCAAGAATCACCTACCCAGCAAAATTGAGTGTAATCCTTCAGGGGGAAAAATGGTTATTCAATGAGATAGAGGAATTTCAAGCATTCTTGATGAAAAGACCAGAGCTGAAAAGAAAATTTGACTTTCAAATGCAAGACTCAAAAGAAGCATAAAAAGGTAAATAGAAAAGGGATTTCATAAGGGACTTAATAAGCTTAAACTGTTTACATTCCTACATGGGAAGATGATATTTGTAATTCATAAGGCCTTTTTCATTATTAGAGTAGTTAGAAGGAGTATATATAGGTAGAGGGCACAAGTGTGAGCTGCATATGAAGGGATGATATCTAAAAAATAAAACTAAAGGATAAGAGAGGAATGTACTGGGAGGAGAGATAGAATGAGGTAAATTATCTCATAAAAGAGGCAAAAAAAAGCTTTTACAATGGAGGAGAAGAGGGAGGAGGCAAAGGAGGGTGAATGAACCTTACTCTCATTAGAATTGGCTCAAAGAGGGAATAACATCCACACTCTATTGGGTATAGAAATCTAACTTACTCTAGAGCAGTGGTTCTCAACCTGTGGGTTATGTTCAATTTGTAACAATGAAAACACATCCTGAATATCAGATAGATTCATAACAGTAGCAAAATTACAGTTATGAAGTAGCAACGAAAATAATTTTATGTTTGAGGGTCACCACAACATGAGGAACTGTATTAAAGGGCTATGGCATTAGGAAGGTTGAGAACCATTGCTCTAGAAGAAAGGAAGGGAAGGGGATAAGAGAAGGGGGAAGGTGAGAGAAGGGAAGGCATATTGGGGGAAAACACTTTCAAAGAGGGACAAGGTGAAAGGAGAGAGAATAGAGTAGAGGGGAGGAGAGGAAATAGGATGGAGGGAAATAAGGTTAGCAATATTAACTGAAAAAAAAATTTTGAAGCAAATTTCTCTGATAAAGGCCTCATTTCTCAAACATATAGAGAATTGAGTCAAATTTTTAAGAATAAAAGCCATTTCCCAATTAATAAATGATCAAAAGGTATGATCAGTTTTCAGATGAAGTAATCAAAGCTATCTATAGCCATATGAAGACATACTCTCACTATTGATTGGAGAAATGCAAATTAAAATAATTCTGAGGTACTACCTCATACCCATTAGATTGGCTAGTAGGAGGGAAAAGGGAAATGACAGATGTTGGAGGGGATGTTGGAAAATTGAGACACTAATGCACCACTGGTGGAGTTGTGAACTGATTCAACCATTATGTAGAGCTATTTGGAACTATGCCCAAAGGGTTATAAAACCATGCATACCCTTTGACCTAGCACTATCACTACTAGGTCTGTATTCCAAAAGAGATAAAATGCAAAAAGGAAAAGGATCTATATATACAAAAAAAATTATAGTATCTCTTTTCTGTTGGTAAAGAATTAGAAGCTGGGGGAAGCCCATCAATTGGGAAATGGTTGAACAGTTTGTGGTATGTGATTATGATGGAATACTATTGTACTATAAGAAATGATGAGCAGGATGTTCTCAGAAACACCTGTAAAGAATTGCATGGACTGACACAAAGTGAAATGTACTGTATACAAAGTAACAGCAATATCTTAAGACGATCAGCTGTGAATGACTTAGCTATTCTCAATAACACAGTAATCCAAGAGAACTCTGAAGGATTTATGATGAAAAATGCTATCCATCCCCAGAGAAAGAACTGATGGTGTTTGAATACAGATTGAAGGAGACTTTTTTAAACTTATTTTTCTTGAGCTTTTTTTGGTCTGTTTTCTTTCACAACATGGCTATTATGGATATGTTTCGCATGACTACGCATGTATAACCTATATCAAATTGCTTGCCTTCTCAGTGAAGGGGGTTGGGGAGGGAGAGAATTTGGGACATGTAAAAACAAATGTTAAAAATTGTTTTTACATGTAACTGGGGAGAAATAAAATGCTGAATAAAAGCAAAAAATGCGAATAATAAATACCATTTACCTCCCAGGATTGCTGTGAGGAACAAATTTCATATATATGTATGTGTGTGTATATGTATATGTGTACACACACACACACATAATGCTTTACAAATCTCAAAGCACTATGTAAATGTTTCTGTCAAAGCCTGTTAAACCCTCTCTCTCCAGGCTCATTCTATATCCCACCCTGCCGGACTCTAGTCCAGCCAAACCGACCTCCCTTTATTTCCTGGCACATGGCTTTCCTCAACTCCTGGGCTTCCCATGTGGTTCACTTTGTCAGGCTATTGCCATCTTCCTGACAGTTGCCTGGCATGCCTCCTCCCACTCCCTTTGTGGTTTTGGAACCAAATCAACTCTGCTAGTGTTCTTGAAAAGGGTGTCAACCTACTGTCCCAACACTCCACACACCATCTCTGTAACCTTCCTGATAGCCCTGGTCACCATTTCCCTAAATGCTGTCTTTGCCCATTAGAGGATAAGCCTCCTCAAAAGCTATTAGTTCTGTATACACACATATTGTCTTCCCATATATAATCAAAGTTCCTCAAGAGCATTTCATTTTTTGTCCTTTTATCTCCTGATATAATCTAAGGTCCTCAAGGGCATTTCATTTTTTTATCCTTTTATTCCAAGAACCTAGCACAGTGTCTGCCATACAGTAGGTACTTAATGAATGTTTGTTCATGGATTAGATCTTTGAAATCATCTAATCAAGAATGCCTACTACGTGCCACAAACTATGCTAAGCACTAGGGATCCAAACAAAGCAAAAACATGTTTCCTGTATGTTTTTGAGAGGCTCACAACCTAAAGGGAGAGAAAACATACAAAGACATCAACGTACAAATATATTGTTTTGCTATGTATAATCAAACTATGTACAAAGGAACTTGGAGGAAGTCTTGGTGGGAAGGCACTGACCTTAAGGGGAATAGAAAAAGGCATCTTGCAGGTGAGATTACAGTTGAAACCAAATAGAAGCCAGGAGACAGAAAGGAGCAGGGAGATTGTTCCAGATGTGGAAGACAGAAAGAAAATGAATGAAATTGGGAAATGGAGTGTTTTGTAATATTACTGAAGTAGGGAGAACATGGAATTGAGTAAGATAGAAGATGACCAGAAAGGTAGGAGGGGAGCAGGTATGACAGACTGGGCTCTAAAAGCCAGATTATATATGTGATCTTGGAAGTAATAGGGAGCCACTACAGTTGACTGAATTGTGGGAGGGTGCTCATATTTGTGTTTTAGAAACATCCAATGTGAACACTAATGGTGAAGCCAACCATTCTGGAAAACAACTTGGAACTATGCCCAAAGGGCTACAAAAGTGTGCGTACCCTTTGACCCAACAGTACCTCTTCTGGGGCTGTATCCCAAAGAGATCATAAAAAAGGGAAAGGACCCACATGTACAAAAATATTTATAGCAGCTCTTTTTGTGGTAGCTAAGAATTGGAAATTGAGGGGATGTCCATCAAGTAGGAAATGGCTGAACAGGCTGTGGTATGTGAATGTTAACGGAATACTATTGTGCTGTAAGAAATGAGCTAGGGGCGGCTAGGTGGTGCAGTGAATAGAGCACTGGCCCTGGAGTCAGGA
>JAQQSU010018070.1:0-10558 GCA_028627135.1 Pseudochirops cupreus
GATTAATATACTTATTATTAATTGTGATTTATTATATTTACTACTATGGTTTATATTTTATGATTGCTTACAAATTAGTATAGATTACTTATTGGTATCAGTTATAGTTATATTATAAAATCAATACTTATATTAGTAACTAAGGATGGTGCTAGCCAGGCTTTCTATAGAGCCTATAATATGCCAGGTTCTGTGCTAAGCACAGCATAAATATTATTTCATTTGATCCCCACAACCCTGGGAAGTGGGTGCTATTTATTATCTCTATTTGACAGTTGAGGAAACTGAGGCAAACAGAGGTTAAGTGACTTGCCCGGATTTAAACTCTAGTCTTCTTGCCTTCATGCCTGGTACTTTGTCCTGAGTGCCACCTAGCCGGGCAGGTAGAATAGTAAGAAGCCAGGCTTTTGGAGGATCAGTTTTGGTACTTTATTAGCATTGTTGCTTATATGGAGAGTGACTCATGTACCAACTCTGCCTCAGGGTTTCACAGGGCATTTAAAGTTGATTCTTCCTTACTGTGTCTTTTTTTTTTTGAGGGGGAAGGCAGGGCCATCGAGGTTAAGTGACTTGCCCAAGGTCACACGGCTAGTTTTTTGTGTGTGTGTTAAATGTCTGAGGTCGGATTTGAACGCAGTTCCTCCTGACTCCAGGGCTGGTGCTGTATTCACTGCGCCACCTAGCCACCCCTTCCTTACTGTTCCTTGCCTTGTTAATTAATACACTTCTTTTGATGTGGCAGAGCTCTCTAAATGAGAAGAAGAAGGTGTTGGCTGGCCAGCACGAAGATGCTCGTGAGCTCAAGGAGAACCTGGACCGGAGAGAGCGTGTGGTCTTAGACATCTTGGCCAATTACCTCACAAAGGAGCAACTCCAGGACTACCAACATTTTGTGAAGATGAAGTCAACGCTCCTCATCGAGCAGCGGAAATTGGACGACAAGATCAAACTGGGCCAGGAGCAGCTCAGCTGTCTGTTGGAAAGTCTTCCCAGGGACTTCCTCTCCACAGCCAGGGCCCCAGCTGCTCTTCTGCCCCCTGAAGCCGAGGCGACCCCCGCCAACAGCTGTACATTCAGAAACGTGCTTCCAGCACTGACCTCTTCCCTCTAGCCTCTCCTAGAAGACCCAATGAAAAACTCATCTTTGTTCCCGAGATTATTTAAACTGATCAGTTTTCAAATCACAGTCCACTAAAAAAATTACGGGGTTTGGGCATTTTTTGTTGGGGGCAGGGGAAGGAAACAACAGAAAAATACACAGCTCTGGGTTTGTTAGTTGTTGGTTTTTTCCTTCTCCCCTGTGCAAAATGTAGCCCTTTCTGTTTTTCCATGGTAGGAAGAAAAGTAATGAAACTGGGGCTTGGTTAAAGGGTGGTTGATTCTTTAGTTTTTAACCAGACTGGATCAACATTAAACAAGTAGGTTTCACTGTCAGGAATGGGTCCTGTTCTGCATTCTCCTGGGCAAGGTGCCCTATCTGTGATAGAATAGAGTCATGCAGTAAAGAAGGATTTGTAACATAAAGTCTCCTTAAAGAAATACGAAGAGAAAGGGGGAAGTGCCCTAAACATTGTTGCTATTTATATTTTGTAAGTGAATGAGGATGTGTAAATGTTTGTTTATATGCTAATTGATTACTTGACTCTGTGGTGGACACAGCAAATTCTGTTGGAGTGATGCCTTTGAGAAAAATCTTTAATGAGACAAAAAAGCCCAAAGATAATTATACCAGCATGGGAATTTGTGCTTCCTCCCCCGTCCCTCCCCCTTTCTCTATGTGTGTGTGTGTTCCCCCTACCCCCATCTCTGTCTCTTTCTCTCTCTCCCTCCCTCCTCTCTCTTATCTCTCCCTCTCTGTCTTTGTCTCTCTTCTATCTCTTCTGTCTCTGTCTGTCTCTCCATTGCACTCTGTCTCCCCCCCATCACTCTCTCTGTCTCTCTCCCTGCCCCTTCCCCCTTCCCTGACCCCATTTTTGTCTCTCTTCTCTCTCTGTCTCTAATATCTTCTGTCCCTGCCTCTATCTGTCTCTGTTGCTCTGTCTTCCCCTTCTCTAACTCCCCTCTTTTTGTCTCTGTCTCTCTTCTCTCTCCTTTCTCTTCTGTCTCTGTCTCTGTGTCTCTGTCTAAGTGATCTAAGGGACATGGTGGCAAGGGGAACATTCTGTTCCTGCTCTATCTACCCTGAGTAGAAAATGCTCCCAGGCTACCATCTCCTCACTGTGTCGTGATAGAGCTGGCATCAGAGCTGAGAAGCCCAGGGTCTGAATCCCACTTCTGACACTCTTTTCCTGAGGAAGTCACTTCACCTCTGAGTGGTATCATATTTGGGCACAAGTAGCTTTGCCACCAAAACTATGTTAAAATGTAATTGGGAAGTGTTTAACAAAAATAAATTAAAATACAACATGATGTTAATGTGTGGTTTTCTAAGTCAATAGCAGTCCCCAGGGATCAGTTTCTATTTTAATTTGACACCACTTTTCAGGGCAACTCTAAATGAGAGAATACGTGGATCTGCCCTGGTGGAGGGAAGTTCCTCACTGGAAGTTTCCTAATCAACTATGGTTCAATTCCTAACCTATCATCCATCAATTCCTAATATTCATTTTAGTCACACCATAGTACAGGATACAGCCTCAGTTTGTTAACGGAGGAATCAAATTCAAAATGGAAATGAGATCATTTCCCTAGCCAATTCAGAGTAGAACTCCTTCGGGATCCCTAGTTCAGGTCCTAGACTCAAATCAGGGGTGTGCTGGAACCAGTTCAAACTGGCTTAAAAGAGCCAAGTGTTAAATTTTCAATCCAAGCATTTACATCTCAGAAATCAGCAAACTGCTGCAAATAAGGGCTTGATTTTATTGTTCTGTTTATTGTCTAGATTTAAGAAAGTGATGAGGAAAATGTTAATTCAAGTGTCATGGGAGGAAGAGCCAGTCGTTAAACATTTACCAGCACACTCCTGGATTTCTACAGCCTGACAATTTGATGTTCTTGAGTTTGTTGGCTTTAATTCCCTAATGAAATTTGCACAATGTTTTAAGGATGCTTTTTCATTTGTTTTTTTTTTTCTAAAATGGTGGAACTTTCCAACAACGTTGTTCTGACATCCCTTCCTTATGTCAGAGAATTTTCTTTTCATTGTCCTTTTTAGAAAGGACTCCCAAGATTGTCATGCCATTGACAAGATAGAGAAAAGATGGGAAAGAATTGAAAGGGCCAAGACCTTCTGTTCACCCCAATGAATTTACCACTGAATCAAGTAAAAGACATTTATTAACTACCTACTTAATTAGTAATAGGTAGGTTGGCAAAATTACTCCATTGGAGGACTGTCCAGCTATGTATTGCCATAAATAGAGCCCTGGACCTGGAGTCAGGAAGCTTCGAGTTCAAATGCGGTCTCAGATAGTTATTAGCTGTGTGACCCTGGGCCTCACTACCTCAGTTTCCTCATATGTAAAGGAGGGATAATAACAGCACCTACTTCCCTAGGTTGTTTGATGAAAAAGTAAAATAATGTTAGCAAACCCTAAAGCACCTTGTAAATGCTAGCTATAATTATTATTTCTATGGGGTACACAAAGACCAAAAAATAAATAATGCACACTCAGTGTTTTAGATTTACTTTCCTTAGATCAACTGCTCATTTGCTAAAACCTTTCATGTTTGGTGACAGAGTTTTGGCCTTGCCCCTGTGCCTTAGTTTTCCAGGTTGCCCAGAAGTAAATAAAGCACTGGTAGATCACTGAAGTCTGAGGTGAGAGCAAGAAGAGTTAAATTAATCTATTTGGAGCAGTGGGGATTACTAAATGGTGATTTTTTTTTTGAATTCTTGTTAGTATTCCATTCATTTAAAAAGTGTCATGATCTTTGAACTCTAAAACAAGACAACCACTTTTTTGTGCACAATGGTCTCCTGGTTCTGCTACTTTCACTCAGCATCATCAGTTCATCCAAGTCTTTTCAGGTTTTTCTGAAATCTGCCTACTCACCATTTCTTATGAAACAATAGTATTCTGTTACATTCATACACCACAACTTGTTCAACCATTCCCCAACTGATGGGCATCTCCTCAATTTCCAAGTCTTTTTCTGGCTATCCATCTTGATGAACTTCAGCAGTGTCATTAGGACCTCAGTTTCTTCATCTATCAAATGAGCTGGAGAAGGAAATGGAAAACCACTCCAGTATCTTTTGCCAAGAAAACTCCAAATGGGGTCACAGAGAGTCAGACGCGACTGAACAACAATGTTCTTTCCTTTTGATTGGTGCCACTTTTCTTGATGGTGTTTTGTTTCTAGGTGTGGCTAGTGACCAAAGAAAGCAAAGAGAAGCCATTCCAACAGAGACAGGGGTTGACCAGGTTTTTTTGCTCAGTGATACTTAACAACACAGTTCTCTTTCCTCTGTTCCACAGATCTGTATGTTGTTCATTGGGAAGGTGGTTTCTAAAGAGGAAGATAGACAAGTTGGAGGGACTTACATCCCTCCTAAAGTGAGAGTTTAAAATGAGTTATTCCTATTATGAAATGATACCACGGACAAGTCAATTTCCTCCATTCTTCTCACCTCTATAATTAACTGATAGGTGATGTAGGGTAGAGCAGAGAATGACCAAGATGACCTGAACTTTTTTGTATACATTCTCTGAATTAAGAATTACCTTTCAATATGTAGTTAAAGTGGCAACCAAAGCTTTTTCTGGTATCTGGAAAATGTTAAATTTTATATTTGTGTTATCTAAATGCATTTCTCTCCAGTTCAATTCCCCTTAATCTTGAGTGTGCTTGAGGGTGAAGTTTTTAAGGACAACTAAGGATTTGCCTGGCCAACTTCTGAGCAGAGTCTCATGTTAGAATCTGGTATTCACTCATCCTGGTCCCAGATATAGTCAGGAGTGGGACTCATAAAGATAAGCAGTAGGATACTTTAGCTGCAGCAGTGAATGTCCCCAAATGGCCCCATGTAGTTACAAAGGGAAAAAAAAGTAGCTTCCAAGAAAAATAATTTCCCCTTTTTATACATTTCTCTAAGGGAAGCAATATAACAGCAAAGCATCCTCTCCAGGTGTGACTTATTGGGAAAGAGGAATTTATTATTGCTTTTACTATAAATAGTTGGCTGTTGTTCATTCATGTCTGACTCTTCATGGCCCCATTTGGGGTTTTCTTGGCAAGGGTACTGGAGTGGTTTGCCATTTCCTTCTCCAGCTCATTTGACAGATGAGGAAACTGAGGCAAACGGGGTGAAGTGACTTGCCTGGAGTCACACAGCTAGTAAGAATCTGAGGCCATATTTGAACTCAGAAAGACTCTAGACCTGTCACTATGCACTACACCACCTAGCTGCCCACTCTAGGTTGACCATGATATTGACTGTTGTCTAACCACCTCAGAAAAGGGTGCTGAGGGGTGGCTAGATGGCAAAGTGAATAGAGCACCAGCACTGAGGTCAGGAGGAGTTCAAATCCGGCCTCAGACACTTAACCCAAAAACTAGCTGTGTGACCTTGGGCAAGTCACTTAAGCCCAATGGCCCTACCTCCTAGTTCAAAAAAAAAAAAATAAAAGGGTGCTGGAATTGTCCCCTCCTCTGCCTATAAGCTTCACCTAAAAGCATACATTGAATCCATAGCAGGTACAAAGGTCATAAAGAGCTCAGACCTCCCCCCTTTTCGGAGGAGCTTTCCTGGACCATTATTTCACTCTGAAGTCCATGTTGGTCTTGACCACAGTAACTGTTCTCATAACGCTCAACCATGAGCTCTCATTCATTATCAAATACAATGCTATGAGTTAAAACCTCTTGTAGGCATTCTTTGAAAGGGGTGGAGGAAGTGACTGATCTTCACATGTGTTTTTATCAGTGGAGAAAACTGGTGTTGAAACTGTCACCAGAGATGATACAGGTCAGCAACTTCTCTGTAGGCCCTGGGTGTCAAACTATAGCTTGAACCTTGCCAGTTCTATTTTTAACCACTCAGCTAGCTAAGAGAGATTTTTACATTTTTAATATAATAACACTTTGTTTAAAAATGTAAGTGTGTGGCCCATTGGATAGAACTCCAGGAGTAGAGTCAGGAAGACTCATCTTCCTAAATTCACATCTGACCTTAGATTCTTACTAGCTGTGTGACCCTGAGCAAGTTATTTACCCCTGTCTGCCCCAGTTTCCTCATCTGTAAAATGAGATGGAGAAAGAAATGGCAAACCACTCCAGTATCCTTGCCAAGAAAACCTTAAAAGGGGTCACAAAGAGTCAGGCAAGACTGAAAACAACTGAATAACAACAAAAAAAGTTATTTGCTAACCCCTAACTGCAGATGATCTTTTTTTTTTTTTAAGAGAGTTGCCTAGGGCCACTGATTGAACTCTCAATTTGCCAAGGTCACTCAGGCAATAGATATCAAAGGCTGGACTTGAGCCCAGGTCTTTGGGATATCAAGGCCAGCTCTCCCTCCTACTCCAGATTACCTCTCTTTTGTGACTATCAAAGCATTGCCAATTTGTAACCCTATCTGCAGGGACCAGGCATATCCCTTGGCAGCCTCACCTCCCTACTTACCTTCAAGAAGTTCAACCAAAACAGGGATCAAAAATGAAACCCGGCTTCTTGTCTTCAAAGAACATTCATCATCACCTTATACCCGATGTTCTTGTTGTTCAGTTGTGTCCAATATAGTTGAGTTTGTGACCCATTTGGGATCTTCTTGGCAGAGATATTGAAGCGATTTGCCATTTCCTTCCCCAGCTCATTTTACAGATAAGGAAACTGGGGCAGTGTTAAGTGACTCATCCAGGGTCACACAGCTAGGAAGTGTCTGAGGTCAGATCTGAACTCAAGAAGATTAGTCTTCCTGACTCCAGGTCCAGTATGACACCACCTACCATCCTCTCTTATGCCCTATAAAGGCTTGGTCTTCCAGACTAACCTCATTACTACCATCATTCCCATTTTATGCATGGAGGATAATTCTATTTACTCCCCACAGGCTGTTTAAAAGTCAAACCAATTGAAGGCCTTTTGCCCCTAGTGATAGTTTGAAAAAGAATCCTGTTATCCTATCACTGAATTGATTTTAGTTTGGCCACAACTAACCCTTTGAGAGTACAGTATCCCAACTTTGCAGCATCCCCGGTAGTTTTGTGCTTTGCGCACAGGTTAGGATTTCCCTTGGCTCGGATTTGACATCTGTTTAACCAAAGAAAAAGTGGGTAGGAGTGAGGAGGTTAGCTTATTGATTTCTTCTTGGAAAGTGGAGACTCAGGGAGAGTTTAAGGGCTAAAATCCAATTTCAAAGTCAGAATGAGTTTAGGAAAGAAGGACTGAATTGAATTGAATGCTACAGTTTGTCTATAATTTATACAGACCAGGAAGCCCCCAACCATGCTGTGAAAGGTCAGTTTTGTTCAAACAGCACAGAGTCAGTCAAGTTGACTTCATAAGATTGGAGAAGTAATAAATGGTTCTTAAACCTACAAATCAATTTTGCATTTTATTGATTTGAGAAAATGCCAGCCTTCAGAGAAAGTGACCATAGTTTGTTTTTTTTTTCATTAGAAAAGGTAAACGGGAGTGGGGAGAAAGGGAAAGGGAGATGATAAAATATTATAATTCTTCCTGCTTTGTACCTATTATGGACCCTTCATTTTTCAAAGAAAATTGGCACATTTTATTGACAAATTACCTCTTCAGTCTTACCTTCCCTTTCCCACATTTTTATATTCTGCATTATCAGCTAAGTGGATAGTGGACAGAGAACTGGAGGGTATGTGACCCTGGACAAGTCATTTAACCTTGTTTGCCTCAGTTTCCTTATCTGTAAAATGAGTTGGAGGAAGAAATGGCAAACCACTCCAGTATCTTTGCCCAAAAAAAAAAACCCAAATGGGGTCGCAAAAAGTCAGACACAACTGAAACAACCCAGTAACAGTGTCAGTTAAATCCATGCAGCGCATGGGATGGGGCCCGGGGCTGAGAGGCATCTTTCCAGAAAGGGAATTGGGGAGGAGGGATTTGAACCTAAGTCCTAGCCTGGAAGAGTGGAGAGTTCCCGAAGCTAATTTCTACTAAATTCCCCTCTTAATACTCAGTAAATTCAGGGCACCTGATAATTATTGGCACCTGTATGTACTGTTTCATTCTAAAACAATCGTGAATGTATACCAGTGAAAACTTCTGTCTTTCTCATGCCTCTGGCAAGAGAACAATCCTAGAATCTCTCCTCTCCTGTTGCTTATCTTTGGTTTACATTGTTTCCATCTTACATCACCTTCTCTTGACATTAACTTTCCTGATCAATCTAACAGTTACCCATTTTTAGGAGAGGAGAATGGTCCTTTGTTTCAGAAAGCTACAATCTTCAACCCTCATGTTCTGAATTCTTTTAGCAAATACACCCAGTTGATGGATGCTTGTGCCAATGACCCCAGTAAAAACCTTCTGGATTACTTGGAGTTATTTGATGTTTCTTAGGGCATAGTATTACACTTCAGAGGTAACTTACTGGAATATTTGTCAGGAAAGGGATGTTATTCCCATTTTTTTTTCAGAATAAGTATTTCTCCAAGGTGGATACAGAAGAACACTGTGAAAGGCTTTTTAATGCACAAAAATTGGCACATTTTATTGGCAAATTACCTCTTCAGTTTTACCTTCCCTTTCCCACATTTTTGTGTTCTTCATTATCAGCTAAGTGGATAGTGGATAGAAAACTGGAATTGGAATCAAGAAGATTCATCTTCATGAGTTCAAATCCAGTCTCAGACACAGGGTATGAGACCCTAGACAAGTCACTTAACCTTGTTTGCCTCTGTTTCCATATGGTTTTAGAATTGCATTCGGCAAAGCATTTCTTAAGCTCATCACTGTGATGAACTTTACATAGGATTTTTGAGGGACCAGTTCACAAAACACATATGTGGAATTAAAGTTTCTTTCCCCTCTCTTCCTTCTCCCTATGATACAAGAACTTCTTAATTTGATGAGACCAAAGAAACATCTTCCAAAGAGTATAATATTTTCGTTGTCCCTTGAAAATTTTTGCCCATTTTATGTTTCTTGTTTCTATACCTAGAAGCAGAAAAACCTGAGTTCAAATCCAATCTCAGATACTTACCAGCTGTATGACCCTGGACAACTTACTGAATATGCCTGCCTCAGTTTCCCCAACTGTAAAATGAAGATCATAATAGTACAGTGATCCCTTCCAGATGGAGGGAAAATCTGCATGAAAAATTTTGACCATTTGTACTAGAGAAGAAGTCTGAATTTTTTTTTTCTTTTATGGGGTGTTTACAACACCTTAATTATAAATTTTGGGTTAAGTATGGGTTTTGTGTCATCTGCTGACCTTCATGTGTCATCTGCAGCTTCTACAGAACTCAAAATATTGCCATTTAATTTTAATTTCTTATGCCGACCCTTGATATATCAAAACTGTGATGGGGGAACTTATGATGTCATAAGGATCAAATGAAATAACATTTGTAAAATACTTAGCATGACACCCACCACATACTACACACTTGATAAATACTTGTTCTCTTATTCCTAAGCTGGTAACCCTTCCAGGAAAACAAATACCTTCCATACTGACATTCCTAGGAACTGAAATTACACAAAATAAACTCTGAGCATAAGGCGCTGCTATTCAGATTCCTTGGAAAATCTTAGGAAAACTTTTTGTTTCTCTTATAAATTGAACTGGTAACGAGGTTTTCTTCTTTATGATCTGATATATTCAGATATGTTTGCTCCTGCTGTTTTTCTTTTCTTCCTTTCAACAGACTATGTGGCATTCCAATGTGCCAGCCAAGGAGATTTAAGCTTTCACCTTTTTTTGGTCAGCTAACAATCAGCATCCTTGTTTAGAACAGTGACTGATCACCAACATAAGATTAAAGTCTCATAAAATAACCTTTCAGTTGACCTTTGTTCTTGCTGGGTTTGCCAGTGGTGTCCAATGGATCAATACTTTCAAGTTTATTAGCCTAGAATGATCTACCAGTATTAAGTGGAATTCTTTACTTGGTGACGTTTTAAGAAGCTTTACAGACAATAAAGACAAGAATGTGTCTGTGGAATGAACCAGCAGCTTGTGTCTCTTGGATTAAAAGGTTGCTTTTTTATTTATTTTTCTTTCAGGCATTCCTCTAAAATACCTCTAAATTCTTCAACCTCAAAACCAAGAATGTCACCAAAATGGAAAGTTAGAAATAACTGAGACATTCTTAAAGGATATGGGACCTTTTTTACAGAACAGATAAATTGTTTTCTCTATACTCTCCCATAATCTCCCCCTCCCCCAAATACCCAGAGTTTGTAGAATCCATGGGATTGTAGATTTATAACCAAAAAAGACCTCAGAGGTCATCTAGTCTGAGCCCTTCATTTTATAGATGAGGAAACTGAGACCCAGAGAAGAGAGGTAGTAAGTGGCAGACCTGAGATTTAAACTAGGGTCCTTTGACTGAAAATTTAGCAACCTTTTCACACACCTATGAAAGGAAGGAAAGAAGGAAGGAAGGAAGGGAAAGAAAGAAAGAAAGAAAGA
>JAQQSU010018071.1:0-10557 GCA_028627135.1 Pseudochirops cupreus
AGCTGACAAGTGACAAGCTCTCCCCTTATGACACTTAGGGTATGAACCATATATCTGGGTGCTGAATTGTACTTGACTGATTAAGCTGTGCCAGTCTGTCTTCTGGTGCTTTTGAGAGTCTTCATGGCTTCGTGGCAAGCTCTCCCCTACTCAGCCCCTCATGACACTTAGGGTCTGCACCATATATCTGGGCACTAAACTGTACTCAACCAATCAGGCTGTACCAGCCTCTGAGTTTCAGTTTCCTCATCTGTAAACTAAGGGTACTGGGATAGATTGGCATTAAGTTCCTTTCTCAATCAATACCTGTGACCAAATAATTAGTTGGCTTCTGGGGATACTCCATGCTCCAAACTTAAGATCTGATGAGTTTCTGGGACCAGAGAGTTCCTGGATGCAGTTATAGAAAGGCAGGGGCAGAACCACTCTGCTCATAGGTGAGAGATAAGAGAATGGGAACCACATGACCAGGTATTGAGAGTTCTCAGACTTTAGTCTTCTGAAGAGTGGTCAAGAGTTCTTGAAGCCACCAGTCTAGTGCTAGAAGGGAAGAACTCGGCCTGAGAGATGGCTAGCAAGTATCAGAACCAGGATCTGAACTTAGGTCTTTTGACTCCAAAGCTAATATTCCCCCTACTGCAACTCATCACCTCTCCCTAAATGTTATACATATGTTTAGTATTTACTTATAAGTATGTTTTTGTTCAGTAGAATCTAAGTTCTCTGAGGGTACAGACTTTCTATTTTGTCTTCTAATTCCCAGTACCTCTAGCACAGTCTTAGTTAGTGTTAGGAAGGAAGGGAGGGAGGAAGAGAGGGAGGGAGGGAGGGAGGGAGGAAAGAGAGGGAGGAAGGAAGGAAAGGGAGGGAGGAAGGAAGGAAGGAAGGAAGGAAGGAAGGAAGGAAAGAATGAGAGGGAGGAAGGGAGGAAGGAAGGAAGGAGAGGGAGGAAGGAAGGAGAGAGGGAGGAAGGAAGAAGAGGGAAGGAGAAAGGAAGAATTTATTTCCCCTTGGCATCAGGCTTAACTAATAAGGTACTATGTCATCTGACTCTTGAAGCAAAAGATTTCCCCTTCTAAGGCATGGGAGAGTTAGAGAGAGGCTATTTAGTAGGGAGGAAAGGTAGCTCAGAATGAGCTAGAGCTGAATTGGCTTGATCTCACTCTTTCTGGTTTTATCTCCTGCCCAACCTCTGCCTCATGCTGGGTTTGCAGGGACTCCCCGTTCTGCCAACTCTTGAAAAAGTGAAAGAGGAGTCTTATATCTTCATTGAACTTGACTTGTTTCACTAAATAAAGCTTTTGTAGAAGATAAGTTTATTCCCCCTTCTCCCCACCCTGTTCAACTAAGTAAGGCTTTGAAAGAACTAACATTCTAATCATGCTTCTAATTAGCAAGTTGTTTTGCAGGTTCAAGGTCTCCCTTTTAGGGTTGGAAACGGACTCTGCACAATCTTGGGATTATTCTTCCCAGCTCTAGAGAGACTTCAGTCCTTGCTTCCTCCCCCTTTTTTTTTGCAATCTCATCTCATTTAAATATTGCCACCGGTTCCAAGATTCTGCTAAAGGACAAAAGCAACATCAGTGTCTCCAAAGAGCCAAGACAGACTTTCATTCCATTTCCACCATCCCCCTAAGCACTTTCATCTTCAGAGGAAGTCTTTTCCCCACCAGAGTTTGTTAAATGTTTGGGTGAAGAGGGGGAGGGAGAGGCATATTTCTTTAAATTCCCAAGAAGAAGGAGCCTCAAAGCCTGGCTCAGACGTCCTTTTCAGCCTGAAAGAGCAACCCTTCCACCTCCCACAACTCCTCCTTTCAAGGTCAGGCCCATGATGTCTCCCCACTAGCATCTAATATCTGGGAAGACCTGACTGAGCTGCCAGCTCTAGAACCTTCCTCTACCTTGACCTCCCTTCTTGAATTCAGATCAGCTCAATAAGTACTTATTCAGCACTTATCAGGGGACAAGTACCATGTTAAGCCTCTGGATACAAAGACAAAATAAGAAATAGCCCCTGCCCTCAGGGAGCTTTCTTTCTAGTTACCATTGTTCATGAGTACTGAAAAAGAGAGGTAAATACATATGTACGTACATACATACCCTGATGCCCAAATGGAGGTAGTTGGATAGGTAAATAGAGGGATGATAGATAATGATAATAGATAGAATAATTGAAACACACATACCAAGATATGTAAGCAGAGGCCAATGGATAGGTTGTTAGGAGAATAATAGGTAATAATGATAATGAAGTTATAGATAAAATGATGCATACTTACAAAAATAAAGATGAATAGAAGGATCGTAGATATTGATAAGAGATAGAATGATAGATGCATATATACATACATAGCCTGATATACAAATAGAGTAGTTGAATAGGTAGAGAGAAGGATAGATAATGATAGCTAGATGGAATGATTCCTACACACATACATACATACATACATACATACATACATACATACATACATTCCCTAATACCTAGAGGTCGATGTAGATAGGTAGAGGGATGATAGATAATGACAGTAGATAGAAATAGGTAGAATGATACATATGTACACACATACATACTTACATTCACAAATAGAGGCATGCGGATAGGTAGATGGAGAAATGACAAATAATAATAGATGAATAAAGAGATCATTTCTTAAGTGCATAGTGTGGACCAGGTTCTGCCCTAAGAATGCAAATACAAGGAACTTTGTTCTTGCCCTCCAAGAACTTTCATTCTAATGGTGGGGGGAGACAATTCCTTGAGAGACATAGAAAACAAGGAGGGTGGGGCAGAGATACCATGGTGTGGAGTTAACTAGGAAGTGTAGTAGAAACCTATTCTGGCCAAGATAAACTGAACATTCCTCCACGAGAGCCAGGCTTTCTGGCAGAATCCAAGTTTCTGGGGTATGTGGATAAAATGGGGAAGGACAGGGGAGATAGGGATCATGGTCTGATGACTCCGAAGGGGCCACTCTTGAGTGCAGGGCTTGCAGCTCATGACTCATCTTGCTTCAACAGGAATCCAGGCTGTTCAATCCCAACCTTGTATGGTGTCTGGGCTGACTTTCTCCCTCATTTGGATAGAGCACCACGTGAGTGATACCAAGGTCATGGCTTCAGTTCTCTCAGGGGCCCACAAGGGGAGCTCTATTCCCTGGTTGTAATGATAAAGGCTCATATTTCTCAAGCTCTTTAGGTTTTTCCAAAGCACCTTAGGTACATGATCTCACTTGTTCCTCACAAGAGACTCAGTGAAGTAGATGCTATTATTACCCCTCTTTGTTGGGCTAATCTTGTGATTTCGTTATAGATTTATAACTGGAAGTGACCTCAGCTGTCCTGGAGTACAGCCCTGCCCCCTCATTTTTTGAATGAGGAAACCGAGGTTCACGAAGGAGAAGTGATATGACCAAGGTCACACGGGGAATTAGTAGTAACGACAGCCTGTCTGAGGAAAGTCTATCACCTATTCTAGAAAGTGGTCTTAGCCAGTTGTCTGCTTTAAATATAAAAAAGCCACTGAGGGACTCTGGTTAGGATAGAACCGAGGTCTTACTAATTCCACGTCCAGCCCTCTCCCCCCTCTGCCAGCCATCCAACTTCTTATCAGTCTCAAGGGAGCGGGAAAACATGGATTTCCCAATATAAATGTACTCTTACAGGCGGCTAGGTGGCGCAGTGAATAGAGTACTGGCCCTGGGTCAGGAGGACCTGAGTTCAAATGTGACCTCAGACACTTAATGCTTACTAGCCATGTGACCTTGGGCAAGTCACTTAACCCCCATTGCCATCCAAAAAAACCAAGTGCAAATAAATAAATAAATAAACGTACTCTTACAAGAGAGGAATGACAAAAAGTAAATCAGTGGCATCATCTTTGCATAAGATAATTGTTTTGGATATTTATATTTGGAAAGAGAATAAGCATTTATTTAGCATCTATTATGTGCCAGGCACTGTGCTAAACACTGTATGATATTATTTTATTTGATCCTCACAACAACTCTGGGAGGTAGGCACTGTTCTCTCCATTTTACACTTGAGGAAACTGAGGCAGAAGGAAGTTAAGTGACATGCCCAGGATCACACAGCTAGTATACTCTCTAAGGCTGGATTTGACCTCAGGTCTTCCTAAGGCCAGGTCTAGCACTCTGCACTATGGAATCCCTAACTGCCCTATTTATATTATTATAATGTATGTCAATATATTCTATATATGATAGTATTTCTAGACGGTATTGTTAGAGAGTTTTACAGTTAACCTTATTTCATTTGACCACTTTTCACTTACACGTGTGATGTTAAGAGAGTCTCTTTGCTTTTCTAAGCTTCAGTTTTTTCAAGGGGAAAGTTAAGGCATTGAATAAGAGGATTTCAAAGGTTCTCCATTCTGTGATGTGGGTATACAGGTGTTAATACTATTCCCACCTTACAGAGAAGGAAACAGTCTAGTAGACAGTAGTGTGCTTGTAAATGTTTAACATCTAGCAGGGAGTAAGGGGGAGAAATATTTGGAAGACAGTCTTGGTTGTTTTACATTTAATCTGCAAAACAAAAGGAGAGGCTAATGTCTGTCAAGTTCGGAAGAAAAAAGAAAATTTCATGAAATGTCCAGAACTTGAATCATACTCCCTCTAATTTGAATGCAGAATCTATACCTTGAAATTCAGTGTTATTTTGCTAAAGGCAATGTCTTTTGCCCCCAGGGCATAATTTTGTTCCCTGCAGTAGCTGGTCTCAGTTTGCATATGTAATGTTGCTCACTTTCCTGTGTTGGCTTACTAGAAACCCCCAGTCCAGTATAGGCACTGCCCATCCATATTATATACAAATTGCATGCCCACACTGGCTCAGAAGCTGCAAGAAATTGGGGTGAGTCTACAAGAAATCAGTTTGCAGGCAGGTGAGACCTTGAATCAAGAAGAAATGAGATTTTCTTGTGTCTTTGGAATCCACCCCCAAGGCTGATGTATGTATGCCTTGTGCCTACAGAAAGTGAGGAGATTTAGAGCAAATTTCAACTGGGTAGCGTCCAGAAATTTTGAGTGTTAGTTATAATTCATGAAATAGGATTTTAACTGTTACATATGACTCCAGGATTTACATAGAAGGGTTTTTGGGTCCATGTGGGTGCCTCCTTTACTTCTACGAAGAAGCAGTTTGTCAGTGTCTTAGAGGGACGTGGAGTAACTGGCTCAAATTTAGGAGGCACTGAATTCTAGTCTTGCTTCTCAGTCGTCCTGACTGGATGATCTTGGACAGATCCCCTAACCTAGGACCCCTATGCTCTCTTAAAAAAATCATTGGGGTCCTCCCAAAGAGTTGTTGTTATGGTTGTTGATTTTTTTACTGTTGATGTTCAGTCCTTTCAGTCTTCATGCCTGCCTCTTCACGACCCCATTTTGGGTTTTTTTGGCAAAGATACTGGAGTAGTTTGCCATTTCCTTCTCCAGTTCACTTTACAGATGAGGAAACTGAGGCAAACAGGGTTAAAGTGATTTGCCTGTGGTCACACGACTAGTTAGTACCTGATAGTAGATTTGAACTCAAGATGAGTCTTCCTAATTCCAGGGCCAAAACTCTATCCACTGAGGCACCTAGCTGTATAACAATTGATATTTGGTGCTATGTAAGAAGTTAAAACATCATAGAGTTATTATGAAAATAATTGTGACCTCGTCCACATACTGTAAGGGTCTCAGGGATCATATTTTGAGAATATGATTGCTCTAGGCAACTTTGTAAGGCTACAAATTATGAAAAAAGGTGGCAACCTATGTTGAAACAGGGAATTTCGCTCACCCAGGAATTCCCACTACTAACGACATCACAGGTCTGTTCCCAGTCTCTTCTGTGTCTTAACAGAGGGTCTTCCAGAGTGTAGTGGCCAAAATACCTTCCTTCCCAACTGTCCAAACTTGTCTTGCTAAGCTGCTCTGACCTTACCTAGGCTAGTTCTGATACTGGCCAGCATGCAGTCCTCATTCCAAACCAATTCCAATCCTGCCTCAGTCACTTACTAGCTCTGTGATCCTAGGCAAGCCATTCAAGCATCCCTCTGCCTCAGTTTCCTGAACTGAAGAAAAATAATATGAAGGAGTCAGACTCAATGACCTTTAAAGTCCTTCCCTGTTCCAAAACTATGATGTTATCATCCTTCCCAGCTTGTTATAAGATCTCCAATGTCACACACTTACTATCATGTCCATGGTGCAATGATACCTGAAGTGGAACCCCAAGGGAACTGGATCAAACGAACTCTATCAGTGTCCATGGCACCACTCTCAATTGGATGAACTCCCTTCTAGATACAGAAGGACAAGGCTTGTGAATGGACTTGTGCTTCGTGGTCAGGATTATGTTGGTAAATGTTTAACAAGATTCTCCCGGAACAAAAAATATACCAGACCCACTTTTAAGTTTAGTCTGCATTATTAAAATTTTCTCCATTACTTTCTTAAGTCTAGACAATCAACAAAACAATAAATCGAGCCCTGGTTATAGTGTTTGCTGATTTCAGAGGTTTAAATGCACACACTGAAAATTTAACAACCAACTGTCCCTAGCCAATACCAGCCGGCTTCAGTATTTTCCTGAAGGTACTCTATTCAAAGGAAAACAGAGAAACTCAGTCTTTCAAGGAAGGAAAATCAGGGACTGCTAGGTGGTATACGGGATAGAGCACCAGCCTGGGGTCAGGAGGACCTGAATTCAAATAGGATCTCTAGCCTTACTAGCTGTGTGACCCTGGGCAAGTCACTTAACCACAATTGCCTCCAAAAAATAAAAAAAAAAAGAGGAAAGGCAAATCACACACTATCAGTAGAATTCCTTAGTTTACCCTCACTGGCCAACATTTTTAAAGCAATTTGTGGTTTGCAAACCTACCCTGACCAGATAGGGAGAGAAAATATCATCCCTTGAAGAAACTGAGTCTCAGAGAGATTAAATTACTTATTCAAAGTCAGAGAGCCAATCCATGGAAAAACTTGGATTTGACCCTCTGTTCTGACTCAATGAAGCATGCTTTCTGGGATACCAGAATTTCCAGGTTCCAGGCTTCTATGTAAATGTCTCAATGACTGAATTACAAAGTTTCAATTCAACTAATATCATTTCTGATTACCTATAAAAGTTAATGGGGGAGGAGTTTGGGACAATGGTGATCAGACAACCAACACAAGACCTCTGTTCGACTCTGGCAGAAAGAGGCTAACTATGGTCAGTGGGTGGCATGAGTCTAGTTGCAGTTCCTGGGAGGATGCTTCCAGGCAGGTGTGACACTTTTCTTTGACCCCTCCTCTTCTGTCCCTCAAAGCCACAGGGTTAGTTAAGTGTCAACAGATATGATAGTCACTGGTTTAGTTTCTTTCTGACTTCTTTTCTGTAAAACTGCCTCTATCCTGTGAAAACCCTAAACTGCTGACACCTTTATATAAAATCTCATCCATCCTTCAAGGCCCAGATTAAATGCCACCTCTTCCAAGAAGTCTGACTTAACCTCTCTAGACCTCAGCTACCTTGCATAGATAGGTAGATAGGAAGGTAGGTTGATAAGATAGGCAGATAGATAGGAAGATAAGTAAAAGAAAGGCAGAAAGAGGGACAGAAGAGGAGGGGTCAAAGAATTTTCCCTATGAAAATTCAGGATTAGCCTGGGTTGGTATAGAGGATGAAGAGTGCCAATTTCAGTTCCACATAGCATGTAGACAAGCTGCCAATTTTCAATGGAAAATAGTTCAGTCCTTGTCACACTCATCCCACTGACTTCCAGCTTATCTAGAAAGATGGCTCCTCACTAACTGAGCACTACTGAGCTACTCAACACTCTATCTAGTAAGACAAGGCAAGACCCTGATCTTTCTGATAGCCTGTTCAAAGACAGACTGGGCTTTACCAGAACTTAGTCTCCTTTTATCACCTGCCAGGTGCTGCTGGGCTCAGTCATCATGGGCAGAAGTAGTCTGTGACACTGAGGGGTCTGATGCCACAGAAAAAGAAAAGTAGGTTGTCAAGTAGCTTCGCATGGTCAAAAGCTAAATTCTGAAGTTCCTGGCACTTCATAGCTTTCTCAGTTTGTTGTGGAAGTGATTTTGTTCCATGACAAACAGTTTCATTTGGAAGTTTGTCTTACCTCACTCCAACCAACCTTTCAGGTTCTCTTGTTTTCCTCCTCCACTCTTTGCTGCCCTCTCTTACCTTAGGTCTTAAATTCTAATACATGAGGCATCTCCAGTTCCAAATGTTAGTTGTCAAGGAGCAAAATCTCTTCCAAAAACAAATTTAGAAAACCACCACATGCACAAGCTACCATTCCGATCAAATTCCAACAGTGGTTCCTAGATCTGGGACTCTACACCCAACTTTGTGTGCTGCAAAATGTAACAATGATTTAGTAAGCACCTACTGTGTGTATCACCTGTTTAAGGGCTAAAGACATTGGGTTTAAATAAAACAGAATCCTTGTTCTCACTGAATTTACTGCTTGCTAGCTTTTTCCACCTTCACCTCCACCTCAAGGACTCCACATGTCCAGCAACGAACTCCTCTTTTCTTCAGACCATATCCTCCTTCTTCCCTTCTCCCTCTCCCCTTTCTTCCTCTTCCTCCTCCTCCCCTCTTTTTCTATTCCTTCCTACTCTTTTTCATTTTCCTCCTCTTCTTCCTTGGACTTTTCTTCTTCCTCTGAAGTTGAAAAGGAGGAAGAAGAAGAGGGAAACAACAAAAATGAGTATAGAAAGAAATATTAAGGGGAGCAGGATAAAGAGGGAAAAGGATAATAATAATAAAGAGAAGGTGGAGAAGGATGAAGACAAGGAAGGAAAGGGGAAGACGAAGAAGAGAAGAGAGAAGGAGGAAGAGGGGCATCAAGGAGGAGAGAGGTGGAGAGGATAGAGAATTCCAAAAAAAAAAAGGGAAAGAAGGAAGAGGAGGAAGAGAAAAGAGTATTAAGAAGATTAGAATTTTACATGTAATTGGGAAAAATAAAATATTTTTTTAAGGGTAGAGAAGGATGGTGAAGAAAAGAAGAAAATAAAGGAAGAGGAGAAAAGTAGAGAAAAAAGAGGTAAATGAAGAAGTTGAAAGGGATGATGAGGGGGAAGAAGATGAGATGAATAAGGATGAGGCTGAAACAATGGGAAAGAATGGGAGCAGGCAGAGATGGCGTGTGGTTGATCACTGAATTTATTCCATTGGAAAGCGTCAGCAGTTTTTGCCTTCAGCACACATTCACTGGTTTTATTGGACAGTCCTCCCTACCCCCCACCCCTTCTCTTCTCCATTCCTGTTCTAAGTTCCAGTCCCTTGGGCATGGCGGGAGGACTTTTACAAGTGAGGCAAATGTCCCAATGAAACGCTTCCATTGCCATTTCGCTATTCTTCATTTCCTTTCTGTAGCCAAACAAACCACAGAGAGCCCACCATGAGTCACATCTCCATTTCTGATAAACACAGTCAATGCAGATTCTTCTTCTCCCCCTTCTCTTGCTCCTCTGTCTTCTTTTCCACAGTGTGCTTTACCCTTGTGGCCAATTAATCTCCTGACTCGTTATGCACTTACGTGCTTCAGCATTTCTGTTGTCCCAGAATCTTAATCTTTAACATCCTCTGCTTGTTCTTACTTTCTCTTTGCAGTCACATATTGCTTGCACTTTTTCTCCAACAATCCTTCACAGCGGGCTTTAACTAAGCCTTGGAAATTGTGGGGTTGTCTCCATTTTCTAGACGGAGAAACTGAGGCACAGAATGGTGAAGTGACAAGGCTAATCTGTGGTAGAATCAGAAGTGGAGAGGGGGTGAACTCTGGATTTGAAGTCAGAGGAATTCGATCCAAATGCCATTCTGCTACTTGCTACCCGTGTGATCTCAAACCAGCAATGTTACTGTATGGGCCTCAATTGTCTTGCCTATAAAATTAGAAGTTTTGCTAGGTAGCCTCTAAGGTTCCATTCTGCTCCAAATATGTTATTGTACAGATCTTTGAAATGAAAGTCAGGTCTCCTGGCTCCCAGTCCCACCATCCTTTTTCTAGCCTATGTTTTCTCTCAAAAACTAAAAGCCACAAATGTGGGGCAATCCATTAATCAATAGTCATTTATTAGACTTTGCTACATTGATAGCACTGAACTTGGTGCTGGGGATATAGAAGAGAAAAGACAACAACAAGAAAATAAACAGTCTTTCACTTCATGGAGGCAGCATGCACATAAGAAGTTACCTAGGAAATACAAACAGATTGGATGGAAGGTAACCCATGGAAAATGCTGGCAGCCATGAATGAGGGTGGGGAGGGAGATAGGCCTGGGAAAGACCCCCTGCAGAAGACAGTGAATGAAACTGCCCTCCCCTCCATCACCCCACCTCTCATCCCCCTTCCCCCTACTATTCTATGTGGCAAGATGCCCAGTTTAGAGTTTATGTCATTCCTTCCCTAAGCCAAATTCAGTTTAGAGTTAGGTTGACTCTTTCCCTTTTGCCTTCCTGTTCTCCCCCTCTATTGTAACAATTATCTCTTGCCTCTTCCATGAGATGCTCAACCCCATTCTGACTCTC
>JAQQSU010018072.1:0-10557 GCA_028627135.1 Pseudochirops cupreus
GCTGAATTTGAACTCAAATCTTACTTCTGTAGGCCCAGGGCTCTATCTATTGAACCCCCAGATTAGAATATCTCTAAGTCCTTTTTGGCTAGCTCTATGATACTACCAGCATCCTCTCCCCTACTTTTTCAATCTACTTTCTCTCTCTCTCATTCTCTTGCTTTAACTTACCCTTCTGTTTGAGAAAAACAGTCTTGTATCCATTGTTGGGCCTTTCACTCTACCATTTCTCTCCATCTGAACTTTGACCCTTCACTATCAGAGGCCACAATTGGTCTCTGTATCTTTCCCAGTTCTCTTTCAAAGTGTCTTCTTTCAGAAGATGCCTCAACAGTAGACAAATAGACTTCTTAAAGGAGCCAAGTCAATCTACAATAAAACTAAATTTCTTCAAAGTCATTGACAAAAAAAACAAAAAAAAAACAACCAGTCTTTTAAATCTACCTCCTCGCCAATTTGTTCTCCAAAAGGCACAGATTCAATTGAAAATGCTGACCTCTCAGTTCCAATTGGAAACCATTCTGCCCCCACTGTAATAGCCTGGAAAAGACTTCAAAAACTAAAGCTGGGTTTCTGAGGGCAGTGGCATTACCAAGTATGAAGGAAAGAAAGGAGAAAGCCATAGGAAATCAAGCCCCTGGGTTCATTTTGTCTGCAGGGCTACAGAAAATGACAATGATGAGTAACAACAAGAGAGCAGATAAATTGAAGGACGTGGATTTTGAAAGGGGCTTTGGTGAGCGATGGTGTTGCTATAAAGCCTGGAGTGATTTGAAGGGCATATGGTCACAGGTCTGTTTTCATATTAACCTTCAAAGCAAAGTTCTGAGGAAAAGCAGCCACGGACTTTCTCAATTTGGAGAAACATCCCGAGGCTGCCAGAAATTTCATTTCAGCCTTGTCTTCAAAGTAACAATAGAAACAGCCCAACCAACCTAAGATTCCTCCGTGTGGATATTGCTCCCTTGATTGTTAGTGACAATTGTATTGTGTTGTTGTTGTCATTGTCCCTTTGTAAAGTACTATACACAAGCTAGTTATGATTTCTTTGGGGATCTAGAATTACTATTTTTAATTTAGGTGAACAAAATGTCAGTGAGAATACATGAGTGTAAAGGGCAAGCCATTGACAACAAATTATTGAGGACTTAAGATATCCCGGGACTGAACTAGGTAGACAAAGACAAGCCTTGTTCTCAAGAGTCTAAATTCTATCTGGGGTGGATACAATTTCCAAAAACGTTAATAAATGTCACAGAATCACAAGCTCATTCTGAACAAAAATAAATAGAATCAAATCAAAGTTTCGAAAGAACTGTGAAAAACTCCGATTTAATCCATTATAGGTGATACACTATGTCTAATTACCCTTAGCCAGTAAAATAAAACCTGAGCTAAAGTCCCTGACTGGGCTCATGATGGATAGGAGTGCCAATGGGGTCTCAGCAGTTTTGTTAGTGGAATGTAAGCCCAAGCAGGGTCTAAAAACGATTTTTAATGAAAACAGAGCTAGTGGCATAAGGGTGATTGGCCAGTAGACCATGATCCACAATTTGGCAACCTCTTCTTGGAGGCACTACACTAACCTTGTTTAATTGAAATCATGCGACTATTTTTTTATCTGAACCTATAATTTCATTTATGGTGGTAACTACCAGTGGGAAAATCATCTCCATTTGTTTTCCACTCAATAAATACTTATTACACACCTCTAAGGCATGGCACTTAGTGGAGGGAGTATTAAAAAAGTCACTGGCAGAGGGTGGCTAGGTGGCTCAGTGAATAGGGCACTGACCCTGGAGTCAGGAGGACCTGAGTTCAAATGTGACCTCAGACACTTGACACACTTACTAGCCATGTGACCTTGGACAAGTCACTTAACCCCAATTGCCCTGCCCTCCAAAAAGTGAAAAAGAAAAACTTACTGTCATGAGAGTTTATATTTTATCAGGGGACGAATAAATTCAGAAATATATAAGTCCATATAAGCTGTAAATTAAATAACTGCAAGGCAATCTCGAGGAAAGGACATAGGCAGCTGGGAAACCAGAAAAGACTAGATGAAGAAGGCAGGACTTGATCCGAGTTTCTGTTCCAAGAAGTAGAAATAATGACGGAGGGCATTGTTGGCATGAAGGACATTCCGGGCAAAGGTATGGCAAAGTGACATGGAGCATCATGCGTGAGGACCAGCAAGAAAGTCAATCTGGCTGAACCAGAGAGTAGGATGGGAAATAATGGCTGGAAATGTAGGTTGGGGCCAGATTGAAAAGGGATGAAAAATCTCAATAGAGGTGTTTGTATTTGATCCCACAAGTCATAGAGACCACTGGCAACTGCTGTACAGTCTGAGAACTGCCTGGGCTATGACTTACCTGGGATCACACTGACAGTGTGTGTCAGAGACAGGACTTGAACCCAGGGTTTCATCTCTAAGGCTGGCTCTCCAACCTGATTACTATAGGACCTCTCATCACTGGCAAACTCTATCTCTTTATCATCTATCATCTATCTACCTATCATCTAGCTATTGTCTACGTATCTATCTACCTATCTATCTATCCCCTACCTATTTGTCTATCAGCTATATATCTAGCATCTAGCTATCTGTCTATATATTATCTCTCTATGTGTTGTGTGTCTATCTGTATACCCATCTATCATTCTCTGAAGACTCTATTATCATGGAAACAAGATATATGAAAACCACCAGAGGTAGAGAACACTGGAACACCTAAGGAACATGGTTACTTCAGACTATTGCAAACTCATAGAGTTTAGTTGCATACTGACACATCCATCCTCATCTATGGCATGTGAAAGGTAACAAGAAAATTTGCTTCTTGAGAACAAGAGGTTGGGAAAATGAAGTACTCTCCCTGCTCAGTGATGACAGTTCTTCGATCATAGCAGCACGCAAATCAAGTGATATTTCTCTATCTGCATGAGATTGTCCAATGCCCTTGTCTGTGTAATCCCCGAAAGCTGCTATATTTTATATCTAAATCAAATCAGGTGTTCTTATAAAGTAGCAGTTTTGCTTGTGCCCAAGAAAGTAAAAGCAAAGAACCACTAAAAGTCACATTTCATCAATCAGTTAATCTGTCTATCAAAAATATTTATCAGAGGCAGCTCAGACTCATTTATACCATGGAGAAACCTCTTCTGGGAATTAAGTCACTTCCCCACCTACCAGATGAGGGCGTCACATTGAATAGCGTTGGTTTTCCTGGTAGACTATAAACTCCCTGAAGGCAGGGTTTGTTTGTTTTTTTTATTGTAGTAGCCCCTGTACCAAGTGCACATTACAAGTCAAATGGAATCAAAATGCCTCTATTAAGCACTTTCTAAGTGCCAGGCATAAGTGATGAAGACAGAAATAAAGGCAAAAATAAACCCTGGCCTTGAGTAAGCTTACAATCTAAAAGGAGAAATAACATACCAATAATGATGTACAAACAAGTATATACGGGATTAACTGATGTAAGGACTGGGGCAGGCTTCTTGCAGAAGGTGTGGACTATGGAACGCCTCAGGTGCTCAGAAATGCTTTTAGGTTTTATAAACCAGCAGCCAAGTGCAATTAATAGCAAGATAGATTTAGATTCTGGGGACCTGGGTTCACATCCCATTTTTCCTACTTATTCTCTTTGTCCTTGAGCAAGTCACTTCAGCTGCCCAAGGAGCAGCTTCTTTAATATACAGAGACAGAATCTGATGAACTCTAAGGTCACTGTTAGCCCTCAATCTATGATCCTATGAAGGTTATGCCCTTTACACTAATAGCTTCATCCTCCTATATTCTCCCTAAATGAGTCAAACTACCTTTGAAAACTATTCAAGGGAAGTTCTTCTAATCTTTTAAGACCTTTGCTACTATGACAAAAAGGGCTTCAAGAATGGTGCATTGAGCTAAGCATAAGCATCTTGTTTCTGAATATCCTTTAAAAACAATATAGAAAAGCCCCCCCCCCTTTTTTTAATCTAAGGAGCACCACAGTGAAAAGATAAGGGAAGTGGGCTTGGGGTCTAGAAAGCTGTTGCTATTTGGGACTGATTGAACCTTACTCTCCCTATAACGTGGGGAGGCATCTTGGAATATTTTGGTTCTCTCCATCTTTCCCCCTTTATGTATAATGACAATGAGAGCTGACATTTGAATTGAGCATCACACAAATTATCCCACTTAAACTACAGAATAACCCCATGAAGTGGGCGCTGCAGGTTTGACTAATCCTATTTTATGGATGAGAAAAACAAGGTTGAGAGAGAATAATTAAATCAGCTCCTCTGTTCTCCAACTGGACTACTCTACTATTTTGTGATATGTAATAGTTGGCCAGTGGATAACATCTTATTTTGCTGCTTTTTTTCTTAATTTGGGAGCCCAAAAGTTCATAAAATCATGCCTTAAGGCATGGTGGGGTTGCAGACTGAATTGATGAAGCATTCAAATCAATATCATCATGAACATGTGATGTAGATTGCAGATAAACACATAGTCATAGATAAGTCACAAAGTATAGGGCAGAGTAGATCTGTAACTAAAAATTATTTCACCTGAAGTTTGGGGAGGGATTCTGTGCCAGAGATAGAAAAGAGAGTGGGAAGGTTGGAATGGGTAGCAAAAGGCAAATTCCATAGGGATTAGAGTCTGGAACAGGGATGGAGCTGTGGACAACAGATATGGAGGTATAATTGTACTGTGATAAAGGGTAGTCCATCATCAAGAAAGACTCAACCAAGCTGATATGAGTAGAGAGTGGAAAGATGGGAACCATAGTAAGAGGTTCTTTGGTTTAGAATCTAACGAAGGCATCCTTTTTCATTGAGAAGACCTGAGGACTATCAGGTTTAAGGAAAACAGTATTCAATGGGAATGTATAATATCTGAGGAGCAAGTGCACCCACTGACATTAACTCCTTCAAACAAAGCTCCAATGAACCAGTGCTAGTTTTGCTCTTTGGGGAAGTACGTAGTTTCAATAGCATTTTTAATGCTGAGGGCATTCAATATTTACTCTCCCTACCTGTGGACACAGTGTCTCCATGTGACTGGCTGCTGTCTTGACTATTTTAATTCCATCTTCATTTGCAGAGAGGGAACAAGCAAGATTGGCCACCTTAAAAACAAGCAAACAAACCAAAAGGTAAGTCATTATTTCCATATCATGGAGGGGAACACAAAACAACTACTGAGTAAAGGAGACGAGGGAACATAGAAATTCATTACAGATCTCAAAACTGAAAATCATATCTCAGATTTATTTTGAAGAAATGTCTTTGTATTGAGCCTACCTGAACAAAAAACACAAAGAGTCCTAGGGAATTGAGAGACTTATTATAATACTACTATGTCTCTTGGCATTCCACATGTAATTCACAGTATGAAGATGTGCCCAGGTTCCCTTACTACGGCACTGAATATAATACAGATTCGTGCTTTGAATGCTAATAGATACTTGGAATCTCATATGACTGTGGTTTATTTTATGTTTTTAATTGGCTTATTACTTCCCAGAGGTCTATTATGCATACTGAAATTGTACTAAGCAGTGACTGTGTCTTTCTCCATGTTTTATTCAGTATCAAATAGGTTACAGGGCTGGACAAATAAATGTTAATTAAATTTCCCTGTTTTCTCTCTTTTTTTTCCAACTCTAACTGCTTTTATTATTTGAAACTTCAGCAACTTGAAGGGGGGGCTGCACCACGGTGGAGATGGGAAGGGAGAGAGAAAGGGTGCTGGTTTTGGAGTCCAAAGGCTTGGACTCTTGGCTCTGACACTTACTGACTGTGTGAACTTGGGCAAGTCACCACATCTCAGTTCTCCAGTTTCCTCATCTGGAAAAATGATGGAATTACAAAATGAGGGGGAGTGAGCTGGATGGCCTTTGGGGTCCCTTCCACTTCTAGGCCTATAATCCTGTGACCTCTTCCTCCGTAAAGTGATGGGGTTAGATAAGATGGCCTCTAAAACACTGTCACTCTAAAGCTTACAAACTTGACACAAGTGTAAATGGGGTTCCTTCAGTTTTATTGCTTCAGTTATTGTTGCTAGTGATTAGACAGATGACTTCTGGACAATTCACTATCTGAATGCCAGTCAACTATCTGAGACTGCAAATTATAGTGGTTTATGATAATGACGGATGGCCTTTGAGAACTAGAATTTTTTATCAACAGGCAAAGTTGTCTTATATCTATTACAATATTGACCAATAAACTCCTTGTGACATCCATTAGGAAGAAGGAAATAAACACTTATTAAGTACCTAACGTGTGCCAGTTTTTGTGTTAAGTGCTTTGCAAATATTAATCCTTACGAGAACATTGGAGCGGGTCATATTATTATCTGTGTTTTTCAGATGAGGAAACTGAGGCAAGAAAGTAAAATGAATTATAGGGAGTCACACAGCTAATAAGCATATGAAGTCAGATTTGAACTCTTATCCTGCTGACAACAGGCCCAGCACTGTAACCACTGCACTCCTTAGCTTCCCCATTGGCAAAGAGGATAGCTCCATACTTCTCTGCTTCATGGGACTCTCTTCCAGTCTTCCCCAGATTATAAACTGTTGAAAAGTAATTAAACAGAAAAGCTATGATTTCTACATAGGACCATCACTGTAAAGCTGAAAGGACCCTTCTAAGCCATCAAGTGATTTTACAGATAAGGAAATGGAGGCACAAGGACTTGCCCAAGAAAATATCAGTGCTTCAACTGACAATAATTTATGAAGCATTTGCTTTATTCCAGGCACTATTAAAGATGGCAGATCCGGGATTGCAATTCCCACCCTGCGAATCCAAACCCCGGATTCATTTCAAAGTACTGTTCTTTAATAATGACACCAAGCAGACCGGCATCTCTGGAAGAGCACCACATTCCCAGCTATCATAGGAGATTTTTTTTAGAATGCTTCTTGTAAATTATAGTGAGAGGGATTGGACCTGGGATCTCACTGTGATAGGGAATGCCCAGGGGAGGAAAGCCCCTCTTCCAGTACAGGTTGGCACCTTCTCAACAATTTATAGTCTTAAATAACTGTCCCTAGAACACAGAGAATCAGCACTCAGCCCAGGGTCACAACGTCAGTATGAGTCAGACACCACACTTGAACCCAGGATTTCCTAACTAGCTCACTAGGCACTACCCATCACTGCCTCACTTGGAAATAATTTTATACCTTCAAAATTAGCTCAACACCACCTACCTTTTATTGCTGATAATTCAGATGGTTTGTAGCACTGTAAGAATGCCAAATATAAATAATAAACCAAGCAGTGGGCCTTTTGATCCCAAAAGGAAGAGTAGTACAAAAGTGATATTATTTCTAGACTGTTGCTAAATACGTAGATTTATTGGCTCCCCCTTTTTTATTACATTGTTTTTAATATACCCCTAATGGAACAGAGACCCTTGGTTTGCATCTATGTATTAAGCAATCATAGCTCTACATGATTGGACTTTGGAAGGACAATCCCCACTTTAATAATGCAAAAAGGAAAAACTCCCTCACATGGGTCTTGGTTGGCTCCAAGGTCATAGTGGCCCAACACTCATTTATCATCAGGTATTAGTGCACCAGTAACTTATTGACATGTGTTTTCTCCTACCCAATGCCAATTGATCCATGGTAAAGGTGGGGGTACTATTCTAAGGCCTTTAATGTCACCCAAACTGGAGAGTCACTTCCTTATAGACAATGACCATGTGACCATTGCTTTTGTTTCAACAAAAGATTTATCTTGAAAGGCAATGCAGCAGGATGCCTTTAGGGTCTTTAAGGGAGGAAAACCTGTATTCAAATTCTGACAGTGACACATCCTGGATGTTAACCAGAAGTGGTCTAAACAACCTAAAAAAACCTACAGATTTTAAGAGAGTTGTCAGTTCACATTAATACCAAGAGTTTTTTAACTAGGAGTTCTCAAAGAAAACAAAAAACAAACAAATAAATGAATGAAGAAATGGATGAATGAATGAATAAATAAATAAATGAATAAGGAAAAGAGTATGGGATACATACAATACTGTGTCTTTTCCTGTGATTTCATCAGTGTAAAGAATGCCCAGTGGGGAAACGTGGTAAGATGTACTGAGATATTGAAACAAAAAGGCTCAGAAAGTTAAGGATGTGGCTTTGAATCTCACATATCTTGTTTAATTAATGTTTATTAAGCTCATAGTATTTTCTGAGTACTATGCTAGAAAAGGAGAAAGTACAATATGAAAGGCAAGTTTCCTGATTTCAATGGCTACCTAGCATTTATTGCTTAACAGTTTTCACAGCACAGTGTAAAGATTAACTCATTTGATACCCACAACAAACCTGGGAGGTAAGTGCTATAAATACCCCCATTTTACAGTAGGGAAAACTAAGGTAGATATGTTAAGTGATTTGCCCAACTAATTCACACAATTATAAGTCTCTGAGGCCAGATTTTAACTCATGTCCCTGACTCCATGCCCAATGCTCTATACACCATGCCTTCTCATTTCTCTGCCTTACAAAGACGCCAACACAAAGAGACAAAATATACACTTTAGATTAAGTACGTCAAGGAAGAATAAAACAAAGTGCTATATGGGCAGCAAAGTGAATAGAACATCAAAGCCTGGCATTAGGAAGACTCATCTTCCTAAGCTCAAATCTGGCTTCAGACACTAGCTCTGAGATCCTGGGCTAGTCACTTAACATTGTTTACCTCAGTTTCTTCTTCTGTAAAATGAGCTAGACCAAAAAATGGTAAACAACTCCACCGTCTTTGCCAAGAAAATCTCAAACAGGGTTATGAAGAATTGGACATGACTGAAACAGCTGAACAACAAGAAGTTATAAGTACAACACTGATCAAATTTCGTAACCTCTCTGAGATTCAATTCTTTCATTTCTGAAATGGATATTATAAAGGTGACTAAATCACAATACTATTATAAAGCATTTTGAAGATGAGCTATCATTACTGTAGAAAAACTAAGAGGACCACATCACCAGTCACTGGGGATCATAGATTGAGGACTGGAAGAAGCTTAGATACCATCTAATTCCACCCTCTTGTGTAATAGAATAGGAAACTGAGGTACAGAGAACCCCAGTGATTGGCTAGGAGCATAGAGGAGCCAATATGAGAGGCAGAATTGAAATCCTACTCCTCAATCTCCCAGAGCTGCTGCTCTCTCCACTGGAACACGCTGCCGTCTGCTCTGCCACTTGAAGTTCATGGCCCTCTGAACACCGTCTCTCAATATTTCCTATTCTTTATGTTCCCCTCTGAATTGTGTTTTTATACTCTGGATACATGCTAACAGTCACTTGCAGTGATGCTATGTTAATGAGAAACACACACAGCATAACACAAGTACAAAATCCTAGCATTGTAGGTCTTATGCTAGAAGTGAAAACCTTTTACTACCTCTACTTCCCCTCGAAAAGAAAACCCCAAGTTCAATGGACCTGGGAAATTACTACAGGCAGCATCATGTAGTTGAAATAATATATTGATTTAGAGTCAAAGGACATTACTATGAATCCTAGCATTTCTATTCCCTATTCTAATCCCTGGGTCCTTAGGATAGGACCTTCCCCTTCCTAAGACTATTTCTTCTAGCAATAAAATGGCAGATTTGGACTGGATCACTTCTATGCTTGATACAAATTATGATAATAATAGAAATAATAATAATAATAATTTGAGGTTCACAAAGCACTTTATAAATTTTATCACACTTTATGTTCACAATCACCCTTGGGAAATAGGTGCTATTATTCTATCCGTTTTACAGATTAAAAAACTGAGGTAAATAGAGGGTAAGTGGCTTTTCACACAGCTAATAAGTATGTGAAGTCAGATTTGAGCTCAGGTCTTCCCAACTGCAGGTCCATACTTGCTCTACTGTGCTACCTAATAATGACACCAAGCAGACTGGCATTTCTAACAGAGCACCACATTCCCAGCTATCATAGGAGATTTTTTTTTTTTAGATATAAAAGTATATTTCGTTTTTAGTACAATTGAAACCTCTGGGAAAAGATGTAAATTTCTACAATAGTGCTACATTTAACATTTCTGTTGGGTTTTTTTTTTAATTATTTGATCATGTTAGATTATATTACTATCTGGTAATTGGTCTTTGGCTATAACAATTAAAGTTTGACTTGAAATATTTGAAATACAGACTTAAAAAAAATAAACACAGTTTCATTACTTTCAAGTGCAGCACCCAAAATAAGAATTGAAAATTTTTTACTTAAATACTTCAAAGATCCATGATTACAAAAAGTGTTATTCCAGGAGTGGTGGTCTTAAGCAGACAGTCTTCATGAATAGCTTATGATTTCTTTTCCATGTTTGTCTTCTCATGCTTCTTGTGCTGGAGTGTCAAACTTTCTTTTCAGTTCTGGTTTTTTCAGCAGGAATGTTTGAAAGTCCTCCACCTCATTGAATGACCATATTTTCCCCTGGAATACAATGCTCACTTTTGCTGGGTAGGTGATTCTTGGTTTTAATCCAAGCTCCCTTGATTTCCGGAATATCATATTCCAGGCCCTT
>JAQQSU010018073.1:0-10557 GCA_028627135.1 Pseudochirops cupreus
GCTTACTTGAGTACAGGCATGGGCATTATAGACACGATTGTTTCCTTATCTTCCTTCTCCTCTGTTGGGCTACTTTCTTCTTCCTCTGCTTCGTCCTCATGATGTAAAAATGCAGCCATCATTGGAATCTGAGAAAAATAATTCTTAGCCAGAATGTGCTTGTGCTTGATCCTGTGAATAAACAATTGTTCATATCCCTGAAAGAGAAGAAAACCCATATCCTGTTAATCATCGTAGCTGGGTTTGTTTTCACGTGGACGGCCAGTAAAAAAACTCCCTTTCTTCTCTGTGTCTTACTTCCTTTCTTGTTTAATCTCCATGAAAGTGATGGAGGCAAACTCGACTTTATATCAATGTAATAATTAGGTAGACTTGTACATCAAGCTCTGAGGACTCCAAACTCAAATGGGGGAAAGGGGAGACCACTAAATCATACAGAAAGATCCCTGCAAGCCAGGCCCTGTATTGACTTAGAAAACTACATATTAATTAATGTTATGTTTCACTGTATTTTTATTTATTTTGTTAAATATTTCCCAATTACATTTTAATCTGGTTCTGGCTGGCACTGGGGAGTACTGCTGAAACATATCTGACACCTCTATTCTGGGTAGAGTACATTTAGTATTGAGGGGCTAGAGATAAGTGATCTGAAAACTTCTACAAAGGACTAAGTAACCTACAAGAAGGGAATTTACATACTGAATTTGTCTAGACTTAGGGACGGGGAACCTGCAGCCTTGAGGCCACATGTGGCCCTCTCGGTCCTCAAGTGTAGCCCTTTGAACAAATCCAAATTTCATAGAACAAGTTTAGATTCAGTCAAAGGGCCGTGCTTGAGGACCATGATGGTCACATGTGGCCCCAAGGCTGCAGGTTGACCACCCTTTGAAGCTGGTTAGCTATGTGAAGAAGAGATAAAAATACAGGGTAGTAAGGGGAAAGGAAGAGTTTCTAACATTGGACCCAAAATCAAGAGACTCAGATTCTAGCCCTACTTCTTCCATGAGTTACATGATCTTGAATAAGTCAGTTAAACTTCCAAGAGCTTAACTTCATCTTTTGTAAATGGATGATCTCCGAAGGCTCTTCTGAGCTCTATATTTCCGTGAATTAAAAGAACAGTCTCTCAGACTTGGGCTACCTTCAAGTCTAGCCTCTTTATCAATTCCTTGCCTTGCCTTTCCACGGTGCTTCTGTATCATGTCTAATTCATTAATATTTCTGTCTTTGTGGCACTCTTATTTTTTTATTCTCATTTTCATCTTTCACAATTCATCCATTGTCACCATAGTTTCCACTTAAATCCTATTTCCTGAACTGCTCAAATAAATAGTGATGACAAATATGTGCTTGCCTCTACATACTCTTTTCTTGAGGGTTTTTTTTAGTCAGTCAATAAATATTTCTTAATAACCTACTATGTGCTAGGCACTGTGCTAAATAACTGGGGGGGGGATGGAGGAAGGAACAGTCCTTGCCCTCAAGGAATTTATAATCTAATAGAGGAAGACACAAAAAGCTAAAAAGTGGGGGAGAGGTGAGGAAGTCAGATGCAGGGACATGGGGAAGAAGACAGAGAAATCCAAGAGTAGTATAACCAGGTGATAAAGGGATCATCTGAGCTAAGGTTCTCCTTAAATGAGGATTTTGGAGTCCATGACTCTACCCTCTAATCAGAGGGGCAAAGGGTAGTGATATAAGGAATACCAAGGCTGGTGAAAGCTTTCCGGAGAAAAGAAAGAAAGAAAAGGAAGGAAGGAAGGAAGGAAGAGAAAAGAGAGAGAAAGAAAGAAACAAAGAGAGAAAGGAGGGAATTTACATACTTGGAAGAAGTTTATATTCTAAAAGGTGAAGCCAACAAGGCTTATCTAAATGTATATGGAATATGTGTGTGTGTTTCCTGATACTAAGAACTCCTTATCAACCCATTCTTCAAAAATTAATAATGCAAAAACAGATTTATCATGTCCCTCTCCTTCTCAAAAACATTCAGTGGCTCTCCCCTCTAGGATAAAACTGCAAATTCTTCAAGTCTGACATTTAAACTGTTTAGTCATTTTTCAGTCGTATCCGTCTCTTTGTGACACCACCTGGGGTTTTCTTGGCAGAGCTACTGGAGTATATAAATACTAGTTATTATTACTTTATACTTTTCAAAGCGTTTCCCTGTGTGTTGCCTTGTGTGACCTTTGCAACAATGATAGGAGAAGAGTAGTATAGGTGTCATACTCCTCTTTCTACAAAGGTGAAAAAGTAACCCCAAAGAGGTCCAACAATATGCCCAAGGTCACACATTTCATTGAGAGAGAACAGGAACCCCAGCCCTCTACTAGGCACCAGAGGTTTTCTCAACAGAAAGTATATCAAAGACATTAGATTAGCAGGATATACTAACTGACCATGAAAATTAATTGCAGTACAAGAATGGGACGGAATACTTATTTTGCTGTATGAAATGAGGAAATAGATGATTTCAAAGAGACCTGGAAAGACTTAAATGAACTTATGTGGAATGAAGTAAGGAGAACAATTCATATACTATAACATCAATATTATAAAATGTAGAGGACCACAGGCCACTGGAACTCTGACCCTGATGGCTGAATAAGCCCTCTCACCTGAAGAGCCTGCTGGAGGGCCTGGATTGGTTCCCCACCCCTTGGGCAGGGGCTCAAACACACAGGTGTGAGGATTATGTCCTCTAGATAAGCCTGGTGTATATATATACCCAGGCCTGGGAACAAAGAAGTGCTCAGTGTCCTCAGGGGAAAACAATTAGGAAGGTTTGTATGTGGGGCAATAAAGTTGGGGCTCAATTGTCCACCACTCCCTAAGACTGGCCTCTTTTGTGCACCCTCTTGCAGTTTCTGGGTAGACAACTCTTTCTTAGCCCTGCTGGGGGACGGCAGGGCTCCCCATAATAAAAAACAATTTTAAATAAAAATAGCTCAAATTTATGTAATGCTTTAAAGTTGGCAAAGCACTTTACAAATATTATTTCATTTTATCCTAGGAATAGGTAGGAACTATTAATATTCCCACTTTACAGATGAGGAAATGGAGGCAGACAGGGGTTAAGTGACTTGCACAGAATTACAGAACTAGCAAGTGTCTAAGGGCAGATTTGAGCTCAAATACTCCTGATTCTGACCCAGCACCCTATCCACTACATCACTTTTATAAACTGATAAAGAAATAAAGAAGGAAATGAGCAGAATCAGGAAAACAATTTCCGTAATAACAACACGACAAAGACAAAACAACTTTGAAAATTGTTAAGAACTAAGATCAATACAATGACCATCCATGATTCTAAAGAACCAATGATGAAATCCACATGCCATCTACTTCCTGATAAGGAGGTGCTGTATTAAGTGTATAGAATTTTACATATGTATAGACATGTGCATACATATATATGTGTGTATACACACATATTCCTTGTAAAAAATATGCATAGTCGATACACACACATACATGTGTGTTCATCTATTTCTACACACCTATGTATCTCCTACAGCCAATACGGAAATCAAATGCTTGACTACATATATGTTACCAGGAATTTGTTTTTTCTTTCCTTTTCATTCTTTTTAATGAAATGGCAGTGTCGGGGAGAAAAAATAGATTTCTGTTCAAGTAAAAAAAATAACCCACTCAGAAACGGAAAGCTTAGGAGTGCTACAGACATGGAACACTGAATGAACTTTCTGATACCATCATTTTTTGTTAGTTTTGGTTAATTATTTTCTTTCATTACAAGAAAGTTCTTTTGCAATGGGAATAATCTGGAGATTATTTGTAACGTGAAAAACAACATATTTCAATGGAACTTTAAAAATAAATATATAAAAACCAAGTTAGAAAAGCTTAACCTGGGGGCAGCTAGGTGGCTCAGTGAGTAGAGCACCAACCCCGGAGTCAGGAAGACCTGAGTTCAAATCCGGCCTCAGACACTTGACACACTTACTAGCCGTGTGATTTTGGGCAAGTCACTTAACCCCAATTGCCCTCCAAAAAGCAGAAAAAAAAAGCTTAACCTTTAATACCGCCTGGGTAGAACTTCTGCATCAAGTAGGTAACCAACATGCATTAGTTGTGTGGGAAATTGACAATGGCAAAGGAATTTTACCATTATACCACAGTAAGAAGAAATGGGTCTAGCTGGGTACTAAGTGGCACAAATGGCTTCTGTGGAGAGCTGCAGTGGAGTGGTAAAGAAGCCTAACATTTCCCACAATGGGGTTTTCTAAACCCAAAGGCAAATGCATATGTTAACAGAACAAGTTATCAGGGAGAAAAAAAGTATTTAACCTTTTCTGGGGGAAATGATGAAGCTGCACCTATTTGTGCTAGAAGATGCTGGATATCCCATTAAAATGAACAAAGTTGAGACAGACTTTGAACAAGCTGATTCACTTCCTTGGGGGGCATAGGGAGCTGCGGTGAGGGATGTGAGGACAGGAATATCAGTGACACCAAACAGAGATTGGAACTAGAACTCCAATTTTCAATCTCCCCTAGCCCCACCCCCCATCTCAGTCTTCAATGTTTTTTTTCTACGTAAAAAAAAGTTCATAAGCTAGTTGTCTTTCTGTATGTATTTCTCTATCTCCTTATCAGAATTATAGACCCTCGTTCAATTAGATCTGTTTCTGAAAAAGAATGTGATTATTTTTCCTAAATTTTGAGTGGGCAAATATAGCCTGTAAATTAAGAGAAGCCTGGAAATACTTAAACCTGTAACACAAAGATAAACTAAGAAGGCTCTTTCTTGTTCCTTGCCTTAATTGAATGTAAATGCTTATATCATAGTGGCCTCAAACCATAATTATAGGAAATATTTCAAGTCAGCCTGGTTTGGGGACTCAGCTCAACTTAGAGAAATCCAATCATATTGGCATCCTGAAATTAGAAATGCACACAAATAGAACATTTAATTTGATACTGCAGTAATTAGATTAAATACTCAAAGGGAGCTGTGTGGATTAATTGAAGAAGGACTGGAATCTCAGCACTGGGAATGAGGTTCACTCTAGCTCACTGTCCTAAATGAGAAGATGCTGATAGTCTTGGCTTCATTTCTGGTGATTAGATGTTTATGAGACAAGCTGGCTTATTAAATATAATATATAACGCTACTGTAATCTTTATTGCATTCCCTTAGGAGAATATAGAAGCACAGTGCAGTGGAGAAAGTCATGTCCCTAGAACTGCAAAATCTGCTGGAGACATGGCTTCAGCATTTAATAGCTGTGCCACTCTGGGGTCACTGAACATAGCCTCAATTTTCATTTCACAGAACATACCCCACCATTCCCCTCTAGGGGTGGTAAGGAACAGTGAGGTGATCTATGCGATGGGGTGGGGAACCTGTGGCTTCAAGGTCACATGTGACCCTCTAGGTCCTCAAGTACAGCCCTTTGACTGAATCCAAACTTCACAGAATAAAATGTGGCCCTTTCTACCAATGTACCTCAGTACCTTCTCTGAAACTCAGAGCCAACTTAAGGCATTGCCTACAGCGAGGGTGAGGCCACATATGTCAAAACCAGGGCCTCCTGGCTTCAAGGCCAGTCTTCTGCCCACTATGCCACAATGCCTCACAGGATGTCAGAGTTAGAAATAGCCTTAAAGCCCCTCCCTCACTTTAAAGATGAGAACACTGAGCCTCTGAAGGGGAAAGGAATGTGTTCAAAGTCACCTAGCGAGTCACAGAAAGGGCAAGACCAGAGTCAAGGCATTAACCCTCTTGCCTCTTAACAGTCTAGTGAAAATAAGTTGCAAATTCAACTTAACAAAAATATATTAACCACATCAACATCCTCAATCCTACACACATAGAGCAGGCAAATAAGAAAATCTGTGCAAAATGAGTACTATTTGAAGAGCATTTTCTTTGTTTTCCCTCAGGTGACATTTTTCATGGAATTACCAACAGGTGAGATTGAATCAATGCTGGGCAGAGAATGCATCTCAGCTGCTTGAGTGGTCAAACTTCCTCCTGAATTAAATGCATGAATCCTCTCCTGTATGCTCTCTCATCTAGAGCCTTCAGGGAAAGAGTTCCCTTGGAAGTCAGCAGAGACACCTCAAATCTGTTCAACATGTTCTACCAATTTCATCCCTGACTTCAAATTTGGAAACAATAAATGACATTTCATTTTTGCAATGCTTCTATCATGTAGAGTAGCAGGAAGCAAATGAATAATGGGGCCCCCGAGTCTAGGTGACTGTACTAAATCATATTCCAGCACAATGATTGCCAGCTAAAGTGCAAAGTGTCTCTGTAATATAACAAAACTTAAAGCATTCTCCATTTTCGGGGACTCTTTTAATGACTAAAGCTCAGGAAAACAGATATGCGTTCATATTTATAAACCTTTTTTCATTTAAAGCATTCCCATTCTTAATACACTGAGAAGCATCACAGGGGAGTAGTCATATTTCAATCAATTCTGGGATATTTTCATTTCTTTCTCCATAGTCTGCTGTGTAAATTTTGATATAAAACCTGAGTCTCAAGAGCACTTTTTAAAGAGATTGCCTCCAAGGGTAAGAAGGCAATTTATCCTGCGGGGCTGATTTAATCCTGGGTTTCTAAAACTACCAATCAGCATTGCCATTTAGGGACTCTTCAAATTTAGTTGTCTTAATGAACTCTGGGTAAAGAAACGATAGAACTTCAGCCACTGATAGTCTATGCTGGATCTGAACCAGTGGTCTGAGCTACTTCTCCAGCCATATTAGGCTTTGGTGCCTTCCTAGGAGATGCTGTCCTAAAGAGATCTTTTAGACATGGAAAGAATGACATTTGCTACCACAAGAGGCTCAATGATCTATGCAGAGGCAAACGAAGTAGATTCAGAAAATTTTTATACAACCAAAATATCTAACACCTGTGTAAAGGTTTATTGTACATTCCAGGCTTGTTATCCTTTGTTCCCCTTCCCATACACTATGTTCCAGCTGTGTTCCTCATACATGATGTTCCATCTCCCATCTCTGTGCCTTCACACGGGCTGTGCCCCCCCCTCCTGGAATGCCTCATGCCTCTTTCCCTTAGAATGCCTTAGATTCCTTCAAAGTTTAGCTTAGGTTCCACCTCCCTACAGGAGGCCTTTCCTGACCTAGCAGCTGAGCCTCCTCCTCAAAACCACCTGGTGTTCATTTTGTATGTACTTACAAATGGGAATGTCATCTCCCCAGAAAGAAGGGCAACTCCTCAAGGGCATGGGCTGTTTCATTTTTATCTTCCTATACCCATAGCTTAATACAGTACCTGGCCCATGGTAAGTGAATGATAATGTGCTTGATGAGTAAACTGTTATCATTTAAACACTTATTCTCAATATTTAGAACTAGATTAGGAAAATGTTGACTATTTAACATTATAGACTTGTATTTGTGCTGATCTTATATGTAAGATATATATGTAGGTGGGTGGGATTATATATGTTGTATATTAGTCATTAGAAAATGAAACATCAGAAAAGAGAAGACAACACAGTCCAGAGGAAAGAACACTAGTTTGAAAGTCAGAGGACCTGGGTTGAAATCCTACTTACCAGATTTCAAATGACTACCTGTGTGACCTTAGGCAAGTCACCTTCCCTGGGCCTCAGCGAAATGAAAGGATGGCTCTTCATGTCCACTCGGATTCTAGATTGATGAGGCTACAGTCTTCTACCTGCTTTCAACACCTATGAACCAGTAGCCCTTCATGACTTTGAAAGTTTTTTCCTATTCATTATCATATTCTCACAGCAGTACTACAGACACAGATATTATTCCCAAATTGCTGATAAACATAAGTACAAAGAGATTGTGCCACAGAGGAAATCAGAGGCAGAGGCAGTAATGTGTATTGGGGCCATCCCTCACTCTGTATTCAGGCTAAACAATCCTACCCTCTTCCCCATACATGGCCCTCCATCACCCAGTTTCTTGCATGTACATGCCCAGAATGGTTGGCTTGCCACCACCTCACACAATCTCTTCTTTCAAGACTAACTTGGGCACCACTTTGTACTGAAAGACTTTCCTCATCCCTGCAACTGCTAGTGTCCTACCTCCTTAACCACACAGGATGAACAACTTCCTATACTGATGGTTTTTCTCTTCATATTTTGTTGGGCTCCCAACTCTCATTGTTCCCTCCTGCTGCCCTCTGGGTGGTCTGTTGCATTCCAAGGCGCTAGGAGCCAGAGCCCTGATAAGGCTGTTTGCCTTACCAGAATACGAACTTTGGACTAACAGCATTGAGCATGTATCATCCAACGGGATAGCCCCCCCTTTCTTCTGGCCCCTGTTGCTGAGGCACGTGACTTAGTCTGCCCAGGGGGAGATAAAGGGGGAGCGAGGGGAGGGAGAGGGGTAAGGGGAAGAGGAGAGAAAGAAGGGAAGAGAAGATGTAACAATAAAGCTGCATTTTTAAACCTCTGTGAGTGCGGGGCGTTCTGTTCGAGAAAGGAAGCCAGAGACATCTGAAGACCCCAGGGAGGGTGAGTGAGGAAGGCGGGCCAGCCGGGAATATGAGGTGAGCAGATTCCAACAATATTTATTCTATATGTACTTACATATGAATTTGTCTCCTCCTTGAAAGTAAACAATTGTTTCATTTTTCTACATCTGCTTTTTAAGTGCTTGTTGATTCACTAGTTAATTGTCTTTAAACACAGCTACTCATAAAGACTCAGGAATATGCATTTAGGAAGTAATTAATTTTAACTTTATGAAGATTATTAAAACAATTACCCTCAAACTACTCTTCCATCTTTCTTACCTCCTCAAGGCTCTTTATCTTGAGATGAGCATTTGCTTCATCATAGGTCAGGAGAATACAGTTCCATGGAGCCCATTCCTGTGTTTTGTCCCATCTGACAATGACCAAATCATAGAGATCATCCCAAGCACTGAGGGCTGACTGGGAAGCCCAAATGTTCTCAATCAGGTACTGGAGATCTTGTAACTAGGAATAAAAGCAAATCTGAGAATGAATGGCTAGGCTTAAGTTTGGTGACAAAATTATTCTAGCTTTTATGTTACATAAAACATAGTTTGATTTTTAATTTTTTGAGCATATTTAAAAAATATATCACTGACAGAAACAGGAAAATTCCATGAGTTCCCCCCACAACCACCTCAAATACCTATAAAATATGACTCTAAACAAATTTTAGAACTACAGAACCCAAAAAGTGACAGAGAGAAACAAATCTCCCACTGAAGGCAGCCTGGCAGGCCTACAGGAAGGGTGCATCACAGCACGCTGGGAGCCGAGTCCAGCCCCGCATGAGCCACAGTTTTAGTCTCAGTGTGGCCCCCAACAGCAGCAGCCAGAGCAGACTTCAGGAGAGTGAATCACCAGCAGCTGTGGTGGTTTCCAGACTTATCAACCCATAAACACCAAAGAGCAAGTAAAAGGTCAGTGTGGAACTCTGTTGGAACTGTGGGGGGATGCAAGAGCTGCTTGGATCTGGATTGCTGTCTTGGGTAGAGGTCCTGGAGTGTGTGGCCAGTGGGCCAGAGCCTGTGGGGGCTTCAGAGAGAGCACCTAACTAATAGCTCCAGCAGCTGTGAAAACCCCAGAGATCTGGGACAAAGCTCTCCTCTCTGGAAGCAGAGTTCTACCTTGGCAAAGGACTCAAAAGTCAAGTAATTGGCTGGCAACATGAGCAAGCAGAGGAAGCAAAGCAAGCACAGCAATCAAACCATAGATTCCTTTTTTGGGGACAAAAAGGATCAAAGCATGGAACAGAAGGAAGACAACACAGTCAGAACTCCTGTACCAAAAGCTTCCAAGAAAAATATGAACTGATTATAGGCCATGGAGGAGCTCAAGAAGGATTTTAAAAATCAAGTAAGAGAAGTGGAGGAAAAGTTGGGAAGAGAAATGAGAATGATGCAAGAAAAGCACGTCAGCAACCTGACTGAAGAAAATAACACCTTAAAAAATAGACTAACTCAAATGGCAAAAGAGGCCCAAAAAGCCAATGAAGAGAAGAATGCCTTAAAAAAGCCAAATTTGTGGAATGGCTAGGTGGTTCAGGGTTTGGAATATGATATTCCAGAGGTCAAAGAATCACCTACCCAGCAAAACTGAGTATAATGCTTCAGAAGAAAATATGGTCTTTCAATGAGGTGGAGGACTTTCAAGCATTCTTGAGGAAAAAACCAGAACTGAACAGAAAATCTGACATTCAAATACAAGAATCCTAAGAAGGTAAACAGGGAAAAGAAATCATAAGGAACTTAATAAAGTTGAACTATTTACATTCCTACATGGAAAAACAATAATTGTAACTTACAAAACTTTTCTCAGTATGAGGATAGTTGAAAGGAATATAAATGTATATATATGTATACATACATATGTATGTTTATATAGGAGGGTATATGTGCGCATAAATACATATGTGAGTGTATGTGTATACATGGACAGAGGGCACAGGATCAGTTGTGTTGGAAGAGATGATATCTAAAAAATAAAATTAAGAGGTGAGAGGAGTATAATGAGAGGAAATAGGGAGAAACAGAAAGGGTAAATTATCT
>JAQQSU010018074.1:0-10557 GCA_028627135.1 Pseudochirops cupreus
TGATATCTCCGTTCTATACTCCGTCCCCTTTTTGGGGGGTCACAGTCCAGTGGACCTATCATGTACTGCCCCGAAGCTGAGGAGGTATCTCTTGTACCATGCCTGTCACACCCACTGCCTTGCGTGCCAAGCCCAACTCTTATGGTTGGAAACTTGCCACATCAGCGGTTTCAAGACATGCGAGAACCTCGACCCTGGCCCCAGGCAGTCACGCTAGCGCCCCCGAACTTGTGACCGGGTAGATGGAATGGAATTTTCCTTACATTAAGTGCCTACTATGTGCTAGGCACTGTTCTGGGTTCTGGGGATACAAAAAGACAATCCTTGCTCTCAAGAAGCTTACAGTCTAATGGGGGAGACAATATGCGAACAAATCTATTCAAAGCAAGTTATATACGGGATAAATAGGAAATACTTAATCTATAGAAGGTGCCAGAGTTAAAAGGGACTGGGAAAGATGGGGTTTTAGTTGGGACTTGAAGCTAACAAGGTCAATAGATAGAATGGAGAAGTAAGAGTGTTCCAGAAAAGGGGGACAGCCAAAGAAAATGTCCAGAGCCAGAAGATGGACCGTGTTTTTTGTGGAACAGCCAGAAAATCAGTGTCATTGGATTGAAGAGTACATAGCAAGGAATAAGGTGTGAGAAGACTGGAAAGGTAGAAGGAGGATAGGTTATGAAGGGCTTTGAATATCAAAGGGAGCATTTAAAAAAATTTATCCTGGGAGTGACTGGAGTTAATTGGATGGAGGGAAAGGAGGAGAAGGGAAGTAATATGGTTGGACCTAAGCTTTAGGAAAATCACTTTACTGGGTGAATAGAGGATGGACTAGAGAAGGAAGAGACTTGAGGCAGGCAGACCCGCACGAGGCTATTACAATAGTTCAGACAAGAGATGATGAGAGGTCATCAGAAGAGAGATGGAGGCATATTTTAATAGATACTGCAAAGATGAAATTAATAGGCCTTGGCAACAGCTCGGATATGGAGGGTGTGAGATGGTGAGGAATCCAGGATGACTCTTAGGTTTTGAGCCTGAGGGACTTGGAGGATGGAGGTACTCTCTATAGTTAATAGGGAAGGTAAGTGGAGGGGAGGGTTTAGGCGGAAAGATGAGTCCTGTTTGGGATGTAAGTTGAAAATGTTCACTGGACATTTAGTTCAAGATGTCTGAAAGGCAGTTAGAGATGTAAGATTTCTCTTACTTGAGGCAAGATAGGTAGTTTTGAGAACCATCAGAAAGGAGATTTTTAATTAAAGTCATGGGAGCTGATAAAATCACCAAGTAAATTACAGAGGGAGAAAAGCAGAGGACCCAGGATAGGGCCCTGAGGGACATATACAGTTAAAAAACATGATCTAGAGGGAGATCCAGTGAAGGAGTAAAAGAAACAGTAGTCAGAAAGAGAACCAGGAGACAGTGGTGTCCCAAAAACCTAGAGAGAAGAGAATATTAAAGGAGCAGAGCGTGATCAACAGTGTCAAAGGCTACAGAAGGTCAAGAAGAATGAGAATAAAGAAAAGGTCACTAGCAACTAAGAGATAATTAGTAACTTTGGAGACAGAGTTTTAGTGGAATAAGGTTGGAAAGATGGACTATAAGGAAGAATTATTAAGAAGAGAGTTATAGGAGAGAAAGTGGAGTTTTTGCCCAGAGTCTCACAGATAGTGTGTATAAAGTCAGAACTTGAACTCGGGTCTTCCTGACTCCAAAGCTAGCTCACTTTTCACTATGCTATACAAACTCATTACTCTTTTATCTCTTAAGATGGAAAAATCATATAGAACTTAGAAACTCACCTAAAGTTTTTGCTCCATGGAAAGATACAATTTCAATAATTCGGCTTAAATTAAAGGAAGCCAGTCTAAATTGGTAAAACACTTAAATGACCATATGACAAAGAATTATAATTATATACTGACTGGCTATTTAGGATACACATCTTCCCACCTCATATACTTCTCTCAGATTTTCTGTTGCTAGCCAATTTCCTCCAGGTAGATTTATTCTGTTAATTTTTTTCTTACCAAATTCCCATGTCTACTATAAATAAGTTCGGAGAGTTACCATGGTATAACATTAAAATGGTTCTGTCTAAAGGGTTTTTGTATTTTATCAATGGAAATATTAATAGTAGATAATTTATTGCTATGTAATTATTCTAGAAATAATTAGATTTGGGAGTCTTTTTCTTCACCTCAAGAGTGCTTCTGCTATCATAATATAACTCAATACCCTGGCAACTCAGATTTTCCATTTAACACATTTAATTGAAAATGAAGCTTTTGCAATATTGGTAGAGGGAAGTGATAATTAAAAATCTGGGTTTCAGCCAAAATGAGTTCACTTTTTTAAGTTCAGTAGTTTAATGTTTACTACTTAATATAGTTTCTAAGTGTATTTTCTAGATCCTTTGACCAAACTTCTAAAATTCTGGGCTTTCCATGGACTGTCAAGAAAGACTTGCTACAAAACCTGGTTTCCTGTATAAAAGGGAATATATCAAATTTTAGCAATATATTTGTTGGCTACAAAGGAGTTTCAAAAACAGAAAAAGATAGCACTCCAAAGGTTGTGCTATCTATGATGAAGTGTCCCAGTGAGGTCAGAGCCATGCCTTGGATTCATTCAACATCCAGAGCTTCTTTGTAAACTCTAAAGCAATCTAAAAATGTCAATTATTATTGTTAATATTATTCAAGATGAGATATTCTGAAATTACCCTCTCTGACTACAACCTCTTTACATCCACTTATTCTTGAACTCATGACTATTTTCCCATGTTCCTGCAGTCTTTCAATCCCTTTCTGGTTTCTCTAGTCTCCTTACCAAGGTTTGGGTCTATGACAAGTTTACAATAATACAAGGTAGAATGTGATTAAGTGCCACGTGGATGATATAAAATGTCATAGACGTATATTGGAGAAAGAAGTCACTTCTGACTAAAAGGTCTAGCTTCTACATTTTTCTCTCTCTTACTCCTATGAAACCTAATTTTCAGACTCATTATGACCTCTTATAGTAATAGTCTTGTCCACCCAGCTTTTTACTTTGGTGAACTAGTGATTTTATTGTAATGGGTACTCCCACCAAAGCAACAATCTTTCCACACCTTCTCTTAGTGTGCAGTTCTTTCTTATGTCTTTCCATAAATCCTTCTTAAAGGACCCACCCAGTACATTAAAGAGATTTTTCTCATTCTTTGAATATCTCAGGGATACTCCTGTTCCAATTAGCCTGACCATTTGTTACCTCTTATTCTTGGTACATTACCAGTCTACCCCTTTTTAGTCCTAAACATATACATGCATAAAATATTCATATATACACATATAAACATATATGTATCTGACCTGTAGACATAGATATGTCATGTGTAACCTTTGTGTCAGAGACTTTCATGATCCACAGTGGTTAAAAATAATTCGAAGGATTTTCTTTTGTTCTGGTTCTTAATACCTACGTGGGAAGCCTCAGAAAATGTATATATGTGCATCCCCTTTTGTGCATCAATTGTATTAAAATCAACTCTCACTTTGCAAGAAAAGAACATAGTTCACAATATTAGGTAGATATACTATGTGGATATGAAGATACATAAATCTATGGATACACAGATACATAAATCAGGTCATATCCCATTTGGGAAATTGAACAGCGCTTTAAATGATCCCATACTTGCATTAGGGGCAGCTAAGTGGTGCAGTGGATAGAACGTTGGGTCTGGCATTAGGAAGATCTGAGTTGAAATCTAGCCTCAGACACTTAATGGCTGTGTGACCCTGGGCAGGTCACTTAACTCTGTTTGCCTTGTTTCCTCATCTGTAAAATGAACTGGAGAAGGAAATGGAATACCATTTCATTATATTTGCCAAGAAAACAACAAATGGAGTCACAAAGAGTCAGACATGATGGAAATGACTGAGCAAGAACAATAAAAATGTGCCAGGTACTGTGCTAAGCTTTTCGGCAGCTAGATGATACAGTGGATAGAGTACTGGGTCTGAAGTCAGGAAGACTCATCTTCCTGAGTTTAAAGTGGGCCTCAGATACTTACAAGCTATGTGACTCTGGGCAAGTCCCTTAACCCTGTTTGCCTCAGTTTCCTCATCTGTAAAATGAGTTGGAGAAAGAAATGGCAAACCACTCTAGTACCTTTACCAAGAAAACCCCCAATGAAGAGTCAAGACATGATTGAAATGACTCAACAACAACAATAATACGTGCATTTCTGCATCTCTATAAACAAATATTCTAGAGTGAGGCTGTATGGCTACGAATCATGGAACGTTCTCCTGAAACCAAAAAGGCAAATGACCCAAATGGTAACACAAAAATAAATGGTGTGCGTATTATCAACAATAACTTGGGTATGAGAAATGTGTGTGTGTGTGTGTGTGTGTGTATACACACACATATAATCAGGTTGTCCCAGAAGTTTTACATATAGATATCTGTACATTTATATAAAGATACACATATATATATATGCACACACTCATGTATTGTTATAGACAGATATGTAGGTGTAGAATATCTATATATGCCAAATATATGTTCTAAAAATCTTGTATGCAGATATACAAATATCCATATCTAGATCTATACCTGGCTAGCTACTCTTCTCACACGTGCCCAACATTCATTATTCCATTGCTGTTTGGGTTACTTACAGTTTGAGCTCTTTCATGATCACATTCCATGACTCACGGCCACACAGCATCACTTGATAATATTTACGCTAAAGGGGCGCAGCAATGCAAGTATGGGATCATTTAAAGAACTACACAAGAGGCAGCTAGGTGGCTCAGTGGATAGAATGCTGGGTCTGGACTCAGGAAGACCTGAGTTCAAATCTGACCTCAGACATTTACTAGCTGTATGACCATGAGCAAGTCACTTAACCTCTGTTTGCCTTAATTCACTGAAGAAGAAAATGGCAAACCACTCTAGTATCTTTGCCAAGAAAACCCCACGGACAGGGTAATGTAATGGGGTCACAAAGAGTTGTACTCGACTAAACAACAACAGCAATAAAAGAACTGCATAATTTCCCAGATGGGATTTGACCTGACCCCTTCTATAAATTCTATGAATTTATGGGCCCATCTCATTGTCTATGCTCCTATTTAAAATATACATATTCTCACACTAATTTATTGGCTTCCTGTCCACCTGCACTTTTCATCTTGGCAGTAATAATTTCTAAAATTCACTTTGCTATTATAGTTTGGGTGGCTAGTTTAATCTCTTATGCATTGAACATATTTCACTGAAAAGGCTTCACAGCATTATAGCACTCCATGCACTTATTAACAGGAGCATTAGGAGAATTTTGGCATGAGTCAGAAATTCTTTTGTTTGCATTTTTTTGCAGGCTTTCATCCATGAAACTGCCTGCCAACACCTTCCATGAGCAACATTCCATGTTTTACACCTTGCTTGAAGACTGGGACTTGAGGAATGGCCTGTAGAATAACTTTACCTTCACAGCCATGACATAGAGTTTTGCAATTTTAATGTATGTGAGGAATGAACCTGAGCTGAGGAGAATTTTCAAGCCTGAATTTTGTTCTACCAAGTCAAAAATTAATGAAAAAAAAATGCAGAGGTGTTTTATATTCTATAGAAATCTTAATCAGTTTTTATGCTACAAAGTTGTAATTGTCATAGAAAATTACATGGTAAAGCTATTTCCTTAAAGATATGGTTATTATTTCCTTGAAGATATGCTATCACAAACAGACCATTCTCATAAAGATTTTATATCAGTTTATCAATAGGCATTCATTAAATGTCAATTATATGCTAGGAACTGTGCTATCCAAAGATAAAATGAAAAGTCCCTGCCTTAAGTCATTTTGTTGGGGTCAATAATATGTATTTATATAACTATAAACAATCAACTTCACAAATATAAGAATGAGGGAAGATTGGTTATTCAATGTTTGTTCTGAAAAAGCTTGGTGGCTTAAAATTTTAAGATGAGTCCACTACATGATGTGGCAATCAAAAAGCTAATGCTCTCTGGTAGGCTGCATTAAGAGCAGCGTAGTTCTCAGGAGGGAGGAGTTGAGAGCACCACTATACTCTGCCTTGGTCAGAGTGCAGATTTTGGGAGTACTGTATTCAGTTCTTGCAAGGCACCAGGGTTTAAGAAAGGCATTAATAAGACAAAGAGGGTCCAAAGGAGGACCTTGAGTCCAGGTCATATGAGGTTCAGTTGAAGGAAATGAGGATGTTGATCTAGGAGAAGAGAAAACTCTGGGTGCAGTGGTGGGGATCACAATTGTCTTGATGTATCTGAAAGGTTGTAATGTGGAGGAGGAAATAGATACTTGTTCTCTTTTGCCCCAGAGGGCACAAACAAGATTAAAGGGTAGAATATGCAAAAATAAATTCAGACTTGATATCAGGAAAAAATTTCTTAACAATCAGAGATGTAGGGGGCGGCTAGGTGGTGCAGTGAATAAAGCACCGGCCCTTGGAGTCAGGAGGACCTAAGTTCAAATCCAGCCTCAGACACTTAACACAAAACTAGCCATGTAACTGTGGGCAAGTCACTTAACCCCAATTGTCCTATCTTCCCCCCTCCAAAAAGCAAAAAGCAAAAACAAAAACAAAACAATCAGAGATGTCCAAAAATGGAACATGGTGCCCCCCTTCCTTGGAGACCTTTAAGCAGAGGCTGGATGACCCCTTCTTGGGTATGTTATAAAGGGCATTCTTTTGATATAAAGGTTTTTACTAGATGACTGTTGAGGTTCCTTCCAACTCTTAAATTCTGTAATTCTGTGAAGTATACCTGGAAATATAGACAAAGTAAATACAAAATAATTGGGAGGGGACATAGCAACTGGAGGGATCAAGAAAGGTTTTAGGCTGAAGGGGGTGTTTGGGCTAAATTTGGAAGGAAACCAGGGATTCTGTGAGGTAGAGGTGAGGAGGGAAGGCATGGCAGTGTGTGAGAGCAGTAAGGCCAATGTGACTAAAACACGCAATTTGTGAAAGGGCAGTAATGTATATAACAAGGCTAGAAAGGTTAGAGGCAGGTTGTAAAGGGCTTTAATTTCAGAGGAGTTTGTGTTATACCTTAGTAGTACTAAGGAATCACTGAAGATTATTGGGCAGGGGAGTAACAAGGTCAGACCTGTGCTTTTGGAAAATCCCTTTGGTAGCTGTGTGGAGGACAGATTGGAGAGGCAGGGAGACCAGCTAGAAGACTACTGTAATAGTTCAACAGAAAAGTGATGAAGGCCTAAACTGGGGTGGTGCTTGTTTGAGTAGAGAGAAGGTAATATATTCTGTTTTGACCAGACTGATTTTGAGATGCCTAAAGGATATCCAGTAGGTGATGTCTGAGGTTCCCTTTATTGAACGTCTTCAAACAAAGCCTGAATGAACACTTTGGGGTATGTTGCATAGTGTGTTTGTTGTTTGGGTGTGGGCTAATCTAGTTGGCTTCTCAGTTCTCTTCAACTCCTATATTCTGTGATTCTGTGAAAGTTTCTGTCCTTTGAACCTTAAAAAACTGAAATGGTAAGCATTACTGCTGGCAAATGCATACAACCACTCTATTTAAGTTGGGGGACTTGAAACTTTGGCTATTTCCAAACCAAGTACCCTGCATTCTAGCTCCTCTATTTCCCCACCAGAAGCTAGACTCCTACTCCTGACCCTGGGCTCTCTCTATAGGTAAGCTTTGTACCTCCTCCTTCCTAACTTTCCTATTTCCATTGAAGGCACTATCATCCTTCCGTAACCCATGTTCATGTGAGGAATCATCCTTGACTCCTCACTCTCCTCAACAACTACATATCCATTCAGTTGATAAGACTTGTGGTTTTGACCTTCATGACATCTCTCAAATCCATCCTTTTCTCTGTATTCAAATGGCCACCATATTAATTGAGACCCTTATCACCTCTTTGTTGGACTACTACAATAACCTCATAATTCCTTTCCCTACTTAGAGTCCATACTCCAAGTCAAGTCAAGTCAAAAAACATTTATGAAGTGCTATGCACCAAGCTAGGTATACAAATACAAGTAAAAAGGAGGACATTCCCTGCCCTCAAGAAGCTTTCATTCTGATGGAGGAAGACAACACATAAAAGGAAGCTGAAGAGCAGGGAGGGAGATAAGGTACAATATGGTGGAGAAAGAAGTCTGGAGAGGAAAAGTAGATGTCAAAGAGTTATGAAGGAGTAAATGTGGCTGGTCTGGGCACTTTACCTAAAATGGAGGTTCCAAGAGAAAAAGGAACCAAAGAGGAAGAGTGATCTTCCAGGGTGAGAAGGATGCTAGGTCATAGTGGAGAAAGAAGTTTGGAGTCAGGAGGGGAACCCAGAAAAGAATAGATGCCAATAGATGTCAAATGCCAAAGTGATTTTCCTAATGCACATGTCTTAGGCAAAATTTATGTATAACAGTTTTATTTGAAGGGCTATTTATTTTCTCTATTTTTGGATAGCGACCCTTCCACTACACTATAAATCAAGCTAATTCTGGGATTCAGCTTCTGCTTCTGAAACATGATGATCATGTGACTTCTTTACTGAGTAAACTCTGGTGGCTCTCTCTTACCTCCAAGGCCAAATACAGATGTCTTTGTTTGACATTTAAGGCCATTCAGAACTTGGCTATAACCTACCTTTCCATCCTTATTATGTATTCCCCTGCTTCACGCAGGTACTTCTGGGTCCAGGCAAACTGGTCTCTTTGCTATTCTTTCTTTTTTTTTTCAGGCTGTCCCCCATCCCTATAATGCACTCCTTTCTCCCTTCTGCCATTCAGAACCTCTAATTTCCTTCAAAGTTCAGGTCAAATGTTAAAATGCAAATTCCTTTTTTGACATTTAAAGCCCTTCACAGTCTGACTCCGACCTATCTTTCCAGATTAATTTCACTTCAGTTGCCTTCACACATTCTACATTGCAGCCCAAATTGTCTACTTGTTGTTTCCCATATTTGACATTCTATCTCCCACCTCCCTAACTTTGCACAGGTTCTCTCCATTTCTGTAATGTTCTTCTTCACCTCTGTCTTTTGAAATCTCTTGATCCTCTCAAGACCCAACTGGTGTTACCTCATACAATGTATCTATTCTGGTTTCCCTGGTTGTTAGGTCTCTCTCCCACATGCCCCCAAATTATTTCATGTTTATTTTGCACATATGTTTTAAAGTTATATCTCACATTTCCCCCTTTGGTAGGATATAGCCTTATCAAAAGCAGAGACTACTTCAATTTCTATTTTTGTATCTCAAGTGTCTAGCACAGGACCTAGTACATATTAGATACTCCAAAAATATTTGCTGTTTTATTGTTTTATTAGCAGAAATATTAGTGGAAAATATTCTAGACAAATACACTGACATTATCAGTTTGTGGTTTTATCTAGTGGAAAATGGCAAAATAAGGGGAGAGAGAAGAGAGGCAAAAACAGAAGAGAAGAAGGATCACAAGAAAAGGAGAGAGAAATATATTACCTTTTAGAGATGAAATACTGCTCAGATTTAAAATATTTTAATATATGTTCTTATTCTACATTTTCTACCACTAACAGAAGTGCAAAAATTCCTTTGGTGACAGCACCCACAATTTGGGGAAACAAGGTCATATAGAAATAAAGGTAGCTATGTCTCCATGACAGTAAAGACATCTGTCAAGGTAGAAAGCAATTATAAAAGTGTAGAAGGAGGGCAAGGCCAGCAGTTTGAGAATAACTACCTTAAATTATGGCCTCATAGCAATGACTGGAAGTAGCATCAAGAAAAAAAAGCTTCAGCATTGCTTTGCTGGTGATCTATGACTAGCCGTATTCTTCTAGGAGAGCAATGGGAAAACGCAGCATCATCGGAGATGCATTTCAAAGACGGCAGGTTCAACAAGATAAATGCTTAGGTGAGTTAAGGTCGATAGTTCTTAATTCCCCTCTTGTGTAAACTTGTGTATGTTTTTGTGGTTTTTCTCTTTTGAGATTCAGATCTCATGGACTTAATCCTGCCTATATATCTTGGGGAGAGTGGAGATCTTTGCAAAGAGTCCACGAATCTTTATCTGTGGGTATCAGGACTGGAGTGGTAACATGACCTGAACTTGTCAGATTACAATGGTAAAAAGAGTCTCTGACAAACTCCAGGCCCAGACTCTGCTAGCTAAGAGACTGTCTGAAAGTGTCTAGCTGAGGTAGGTGTTCTTACTCCTGACAATTATAGCAGCATAAAACGGATGGAGGCAATTAGTTAAGAGAACAAAATAAAAATATATATCTTGGAAATAAGCTACACTGTACTAGTACTCCAGGGTGAAACCATTACATAATAATTTCCCTTGAAAGGTTTTTTTCTTTCCTTTCTCAGTTATTTTTGGATAGGGACCCTTCCATTATACTACAACCAAGCCAAGTCTAAGAGTTAGCTTTTGCTTCTGAATTAGAAATTCCCGACACAGGGTTATAACATGTTAGATGGTCCAGACACAATTATTCAAGGGAATAGCTATATGGTTAAGAACTTTGTTCACTTTCATCTTGCTTTTCTTTTCTTTTTTTTTTT
>JAQQSU010018075.1:0-10557 GCA_028627135.1 Pseudochirops cupreus
CCAGCCCTGGAGTCAGGAGGACCTGAGTTCAAATTCATCCTCTAACACTTAACTAGCTGTGTGCTCGTGGGCAGGTCGCTTAACCACAATTGCCCTGCCTTCCCCCTTCCAAAAAGACCTCCCAAAAAGGCTCTTTCATGCAGTATTGACCCTTGAAAGATATAACAACAAAATTAACTCTGTTCTACGCTGTCATTATTAATATGAAACAAAACATAAACCAGGAAATGTGTGCTTGTCAACCATTTGCCTTTCCTACGTTGATATGAAGGCAGTCCAACAAAGTCAAATTTAAAAGCAAGTTTTGAGATCCAGTTGACATTTCACATTGCAGATAACATTGTGTCTAGCCCAAGAAAATTGCAAAATTTCCTAAATGAGTCATTCAAAAGGGTTTGACCTAACTATCCTTACAGAAGACATCAAGTGGATGAAAAATACCTGTTGTCCAGATCACAGTGTATAGTTGTGTGTGTGATCTGTAGAGCTTTTGCATTAATGCCTATATCTTAGAAAGACACACAGAATGGGCTAGATTGCCTTTGAAACATTACACAGTTCTTTTGAAAACCACATGCTTGTTCCTTGAACAAAGGCCTGCCATTTTTTCATTCTGTCTTCTGTTGATGTCGTATAGCCTTGAGTCATAGAATATTACAGTGTCTAAATAATTGAAGTTGCAAGTTACCCAAAAAGAGTTGGAGAGGTGACTGTGGGGTAGTATGTATAGCAAAGGACAACCTAGGAATATATAGGAAACAGTGTAAAATACATTGAAAAAATATATGGTTTAGAAAAAAAGATGAAGTAGTCTTGTAGTGAGAAAAAGGGAGAATTTCTGGAAAACCCAAATGCTCTATTGTTATCCTTCCAATGTTAGGAGAACATGGGGTTCTTCCAGCTCTCCTGCCCCCGCTCATTGGGTAGTTGTCCCAGCTCTCCACAAAAAACCTTAAGGAGGGACATGGTTGAGAATCCTACAGGAGCAGGCATGGATAAGTTGATCTGAATAATTGGAGGTAATACTCACCTTAATTTTTTTTTTTAATTTTTTGCAGGGGGGGGAAGGCAGGGCAATTGGGGTTAAGTGATTTGCTCAAGGTCACATGGCTAGTTAAGTGTCTGAGGTTGGATTTGAACTCAGGTCCACCTGTCTTCAGGACCCGTGCTCTATTCACTGTGCCATCTAGCCTCCTCGGTACTCACCTTAATGACATCACAGATAAGTTGTAGTAACAGGACATAATGTTTGGAAATGTCTGTTGTGTTAAAATATATTAAAATTTTAAAAATAAAGTTCTATCAGAAATAATTACATATCTCAGTATGGAAAAAATCCAAAGTATTCACAGAAGTCTAGCAATTAGAATTTTGGGGCACGTAAGGGTTGCTGTGTAATAATATACTTCTTAGCAAAGCTCATAAACTTTTTTTCCCTCCCTGAAATTTATTTGGGAGCCATTTTGTTTGGCTGATTAATGCAACACTATTCTTTTTTAAAGAGTGACGGCTTTATATCACATGTGACCTATTTTTAAGTTTATATTAAGCAAACACTTGGAATGAATCTTTCTTCCTTTCTAGTTTCTAGTAAATTAACTTTCCTATAATCAAATCAAAGGGAGGTTAATTAAAATTAATTATCTTGTAGCTTTTCCAAAGTGTTTGTTTTGTATCTTAGACAAAGCCGTGGCCCTACAGAGGATCTTGAGTGAGGGTATGTTTCACCTTCTTTGTTCACATTGCTTGAGAGGTTAAAAATTTTTTTTCCATTTAAAAGGCAGGAGAAAATTTCAAGGAAGAAATAGTCTGTCCAGTGAAGCACTTAGCACCTGTCCTATCTTACCATGTCCTGTGTTATTAGGTAATATAGCTATATTTTTTCCTTTGTAAGCTTTTTCAAACAAATGAAAGTCCCAAGATTGCGGTCCCAGAAGAAGACTCTGGGGAAATATTTCTTAGACTCTGTAATATGCTGAGAAAAAAAAATGCACCTAGAATTCCGGATTCCATGTTGTTAAAAATAATCTGTCTTTTCCTGTGCAGTGACCTATTCATGTTTTTAGAGTCACTTATTCACATACTTTGTTCTGTACCTTGGATGTCCTTGGTTGTTCGCAGTGATAAGTTTCTGAATAACTCCTATAAACTGGTGCTTGTCCCATGTTGTAAGTATATCACAGTTGGGAAAAGAGCTTCACGAGTGCCATGATCAAATGAAACCACTTCTAGACATAGCTTGTACAGCACCAGAGGACCTGGATGGGACCTTTGTGTTCTTCCAGTCCAACCTTTTTCTTGATTCAGGTAACCCCACGTTTAAGAACACATTGTTTTGGACAATGTACCATTTCTTTTTTGTTAAAAAGTTCTTATTTTGAATTTAAAAAAAACCAAACAAACCAAAACCCAACTATCTTCTTACAACTTAGATCTAGTTTTGTCTTCAGGAGCAGTGTAGAAAAAGTATGTTCCCTCTTTGGTATTACAACTTTTATGGCATTTGAAGATGCTACTCAAGGACTCTCTAAATATTTATTCATTTTTCTAGATTAAACATGCTCAGCTCTTCTAACTGCCCCATGTCTATGGAGGGGGGGTTTTATAATGTGGTTTTTAGGTCTTGCATTAGCCTAGTTGTGTTCTTCTTTGTCGACATCTCTCCAAAGTTTTTGATGCAGAAATAATACAGATACTTGGGATACGCTGTGATCAGTGATGAATAAGGTGGGGATGGTTATCTACCTTAGTGTGGACACTTCTGTTAATATAATCTCAGCGTTACATGAGGCCCATTACATTGTTGGGCCTTAATGAACTTGTGGTCAACTAAAATCCTTGTCTTCCATATGAACACCATATAGCATTGGTTACTTGTGGAGTGTTGAAACTTAAATATAGGACATCCCATTTACTCCTGTTAAATTTTATCACGTTAATTTTAGCTCATCTTTCAATCCTGTTGTTCTTTTTCAATACGGATTCGATCTCCTCACCTATGGGCTAATCTGTCAAATATGCTCTTAGAGAAACAAAGAACTAGATTTGCTTAACTGTTTTCCCTTTATGGTTATTTTTAAAAATGGTTATGGAGATTAGGAAAGCACTAATATTAACATTGGTCCACATTGTTGGGTTAAAAAAATTCTCTTATTAATGTAGAAAATTTCATGGGAGAATATGAGTGGGTCTTTTTCAAGTACTTACCATGTAGTAGGAGCTAAGTAAATGTTTGATTATTGTATTTCTTAATAAATGGGTTTCTAATATTTTGATCCTTTTGATCCATGGAGTGGATTCCAGATTTTTCTGAAATTGGATATTTGTGAATTTTGGATATAAATGGCTAAAAATACTCTGAAAGTAATTTGCTTTCTATTAAGAAAATTGTACTCCAGGTTCTTTTTACTGCCAGAAAATCTTCAGATGACCATATTAGTACTCTTTTAAGTTAACATGAGGCTTCACTTTGTTTTAAAGATTAACTTTGTCACTTTCTATTTTGTAGAATTGAAAAGGAATTTAGGCATCAGACAGACCATTCTTTTTCTTTTCATAGTATAACATTTTCTTTGGGCTCCTCCATCACAATCCTTTTAATATTTTCCTGTTTCTATAGGAACTAATGTAGATCTCTATTACTGCTTTGCACTTTGAAACACTTACTAGTCATGGTGGGTTATTATAGTAGTAGCCACTGGTAAAAGGTACAGCTGGTCAACTGTAGGCTTTCCTCTTGATGCAATTAATAGACACAAGGCTCCTGATTGAAGCAGATGGTTCATTGTTTTTAATCCCTGGGAATAAATGCCAACATGACTGAGATCAGGACCTTATCCTTAACTCCAACTCCAGAATTTTGATCAGAACAGCTGGGCTCAAATTGAATTGGAATTTTCAAGAGCACCAGGTCCTTCCCTTCTAACATTATAAGTAGCCTGTTGAGAAGACACTCTTCCGTTTGAATAGTTTTTCACTCTGTCTGCCAAATTGAGAAATGACGCTTTGATTTGAGAATATTAGAGCCAGTCATTTGTGGACAAAGTATTTCGTGGTGTATTTAGAATAATAGGCTGAGAAATTGCCATGAGGCACCTGTGTTGAATCCTAAAAAACCGTAGAGAAGTAATTTGGACGGGTCAAACCTAGCCCTTGTTGAACATTTTTGGATGTGCTGGCACTAATACACAGTTCATCTTGATTAGTTGTTCATGCCCAGAGACTTCAGAAAATAAAACAACTGAATGTGTATCGGCTGGTAGTGATGGAAACAACTAACATGGGATATATTTTGGTGAATTACAAAAAGCAGACAGTGTAGTTGTAAAACTTTTAACCTGATGTAAGTTCTTTTTAAAATTCATTGTTTTTTTCAATTAACAAAAATATATTTTCTTTTCCTCTTACCTCCCTGGGGTTAGAGGTGGGGAATAACAAAAAAAACCTATAATAAATAAATATAGTCGAGCAAAACAATTTCCTGTATTGGCTTTGTCCAAAAATATGTCCCATTTTGTATATTGGTCTGCCACTTCTCTTTCAGGATGTGGGTAGCGTATTTCTTCATTGGTCCTCTGAAATTATGATTGATCATGGCACTGATTAGCATTCTCAAGTTTTTTGGAATCTGCAGTAAATTCTTTAGCTAGCTTACTCCCTCTCTTTCAAATGGCTCATAAAGAGTTACCCAATGACTTTTAAAACAAGATTTAATTTATCATTTTGGTATATGCTATCCTACAATATTTAATTTTGATTTGATACTTATTGTTTTGGTAATAGGTAAAAGATTTGGTACAGACAACAGAAGTGACGCTATTTCTTCAAGAATTATTTTTGAGTCTTTTGCGCCATCCTGTTTTCTGGGAAGAGGAGCTCGTCAAGCTAAGCCTGCAAATTCTCTGTATTTGTGAAGTAAGCCTAAAGATAACTGGAGAATGTTCATCTTTAATTCATCTTTTAGAAAAAAATTTTGAACTTCTGAGAGAGGTAAGATTTAATTAAAAAAAAAAGATCAGTGCATCATTTTTTTGAGTAGGTGTTTTAATAAATTTTGTTCAGTAATTGGGTGGGTTGTGCCCGCCTATTGATTTGATATTCCCAGAATTTTAGAGTAGAATGGAACAGGAGAGGTTATTCAGTTCAACCTTTGTCCAAACCAAAGGTTCATTACCTGGAGTCTTTGGACCCCCAAGGGATCCAGGGACATATTTCAGGAGGTCTTGAACTTGGAATGAAAAAAAAAACCTTACATCTTTATTTTTACTAAACTTTGCTTGAAATTTAGCATTTCTTTCAGTTATTTAAGAATATTATTCTTAGAAAGGATCCATAGGCTTCATTGGATTACCCAGCAGGTCCGCAACAGAAAAAGGGTTTAGAAGCCCCTGTCTGAATAGTAAGCCTCTCTGTAACATCCCAGATAAGCCCCTCTTTTGAAAGCATTAAGCAGAAACTAGAATGGTACATATCCATAAATGGAAGGGCAGCCTGCATGCTCATTTTTCTATTTTAGTCAGTTTATATGTAGAGGCTCTTTTATTCTGAATCCGTTTTAACTGACCATAAGAAGGTAAGTAGCGAAATGTTACTGTAGTCTACTCAGCTGCATCCAGAGATCCATTATCCATTTTTCTAACAGATATTTCATTACCTGCTTTTCCCACAATTCGGTTTTAAAACTTGCCTTTCATTAAGCAACCTTCCACTAACAGGACAAAAGGTGTATATCCACGTAGTGTACCAAATTACTAGGTGATTTGTTTCTTGTCTTACTTGTTCACCCTCCCAACCAGTGGTAGCCTTCAACACTATCATGCATATAAATCAGTATTCCCCATCACCCTCTACTTCATTGACTGTGCCTCACAATCACTACACTGAGTGTGCCTTTACCATCAATTTTACATGAGTCAGTTTTATTTTATTCTATTTATACCGTTCAGTTATCATTCTACAAATTTTATAAAAAGTACAAAAGCCTAATCCAGTCATCCAGTTGCCCTCCCATCATGGAGTATGCTGTACATTCTGAGAGCATTCATTACCTTGGTCAACTCTAATTTTTAAGAAGTGTTTCCTAATACTAATCTGAGATCGCTTTCTCAGAAGCTCTTTCCTGTGGCTCATGATTCTGCCCCCAGGGCTCAAGCAGAAATTGTTTAATCTTTCATCTGCTCATCAGCCTTATAAGCAACCGAAGATGACCCACAGGTTTCTCCAAGTCTTCTCTTTACTAAACTAAACCTCCCTAGGTCCTCAGACATTTCTGATATGATGTGGTCTTCAGTCCCATGATCACTCTGTTTGCCCTCTTCTTGGTATGTTCTGTTCTATCAGTGTTCTTTCTAAAATGTGCCACCTAGAACAATTATAATAATAGCTGATATTTACATTATACAAATGAACATTCTTGAACATAAAAAATTAATGTGTGTGTGTGTGTATGTATATACCCACACATATATACATACAGTGCTTTATGGTTTATAACATGTGTTATTAGAACTGAACAAAAGATACCTGATGTAGTGTGACTGTCATGGGATATAGTAGGGTTATCATATCCCTCATGTGTGCGTATGAATGCAATTTAATAGTGTGTTACTTTTTTTATTTCTGTGTCACACTGTTGATTCATCGAACTTGTAATCTATACTAAAACTCTTAGATATCTTCACATTAATTATTATCTAGCAACAGTTTCCCCATCCTGTGTTTGTGTAGTTGATTCTTTGAACTCAAATGTAAAACTTTAGATTTATCATGATTACATTTTATTAGCTTTTGTTTTTGGTTCCAGATCAATTATCTTTTTAGATTCTAACTTTGTCTTTCTAGGTTTTAGGTAATTTTCCTTGATAAGTATGCCATTTTTTGCCTTCATCCAAGTCATTAACAAAGGAGAAATAATACAGAGTCATGGACAGTTCACTGGGGCATTCCACTAGGTATCTTCCACCAAGTTGATGATCTGTTAATAACTTTCCTTTATATGTGCTCATTCTACCTATTTCTGAATCCTTACCTGTATTTTACTCTAGCCTCATATCTCCATCTTGTCCACAAGGATAACACAGATAACTGCTGAATGTTTTTCTGAAATTTAGGTGTACTGTATTTATGGAATTGACCTGACCTGTCTACCAGTCTAATAACTTTCTGTGGAAGGAAACATATTTCTGCTGGATATTATGCATTAGACTGCTGGAAATAATTTTATTTTTAACATTAATCTGTTATTAAAGTATTACTAACAGCTCAGAGAGAGAGAGATCCAAATTTACATAGTTCACCCATGCCTTATGACGTGTCTTTCTGTCCCAAGGGGACTTAAGGTAACATTCTTGAACAAGGGAAAAATCATAAAGATGGCAAAATGCAGTTTTAGTTTATTATTCCAAAATGTCGCCACTTATTTCCTTCCTGACCTGTTCCTCTCTATAACTGAACAGGGAGTCCTCCCATTGATCAACATACTAATCTGGAATGCAGAAGAGGAGGCAATGATCTTACCTTAACAAGAATAAAATTTTTTTTATTTGATCGCCTTTCCTCCTTTTTACTGAGAAATGCCTTAACTTTCATTTTCCTAAAAGGACAACTCTGGAAATGGTTTTAGACTAGGGAAAATATTTTGTAATTAATAGTTAACCTAAAAAGGAGGTTTCTGATATGCTTCTATACATGTTAAAAAATTGGAGTGGGTTCGGTATGAAATATTCTTTTTAAAGAGTGTTTTATTAATTCCTTTTCTTTCTATATAGTTAGCTTATAAAGTGACCACCTCTTACTGTGTGGTCTTCCCCCATTTCCCCTGCGTGTGACTGAGGGAAGGGATTTATGTTTCATTATCTGTTTTCTAGGTCCAAGACTGGTCATTACAGATGTTCCACGTTCTGTTTTCTGTTTGTGTTCTCATCATTTATATTATTGGCTGTCATTGTGTATGTTGCTCTTCTGGTTCTGTTTTTTAATACTGCTTTAATTCATGCAGATATTCCCATGTTGTGCCGAATTCCTCATATTCAGTACAAACTGGACAGTGGCTGTCAAGACTTACAAGATCTTTGGAAACTATTGTCATAGACATGGATTTTCTAAGTAGATTTATTTTGATAAGTGTTATAATTTGTGCCTACGTTGAATTTCCCTCTTGTGGAGGAATTTGTATTTGGCTGTACTGGGGGATAAACCAGGTGTAGTCCTAAGATAACGCTGCCAGGACAGCTCTGCCCAGATTATAACGATCAAATATCCACTATTCTGCCAAAAAGCCCAGGAAGACAAAGAAACACCTGAGGGATGAAGATTTTTGGGTTAGTAATGTCATACCCAAATGAAACTTTAACCCGTGTCACTGCCCCTGTGTAAGTTCTTAAATGCTTAAACATTTAAATATATCCCTCAATTAAAAAAAAATTGAAGACATGCTGGCTCTTAAGGATAACCATTTCCCATTCACAATGCTTCCAAACCATTCCTTGAAAATACTCTCTACAGTTTTTCCAGGAATTGAACTTTTTGAAAGTTATTTTTGAGAAAATTAATTTGAAGACTTTTTTTGAAAACTAAGAAAGCACCTTTCTCCAGTTTTGTTATTTCTCCTGTCTCCATTTTTTTTTAAAGATCCTTGACAGTTGTTCTGCCATTTTTTACCGTACTCTGAGGTAGTTCATTGCAGCCTGATGCCTTGTGAGCCTGCTGGGTTTACTCCTCACTTTACTTTACCTTGGTTTTCATATCTTTTTTTTTTTACTATAATTTATTTTGTCTTTTTCAATCTGGAAGTCATTTTTTCTTGGTATAGAAAATTAAAATAAAAATTAAATAATTTTTATTATAGTATTTTTTAACCAGGTCATTGACTCCTTCTCATCTTTGATTTTTTTTTTGCCTCTACACATAATTTAAACAGTCCCTTTTTTGCTGTTCTTACTATTCATTGTCAAACTCCATTTTTCATTTAGAGTCCCCAACACTTCTCATAAGACTGTTTCTTTCGTCTTTATCCTCCCTTACTTGCCTTTGTTTTCTGTAATTTTTTTTTAAATCTTATTTTTATTTCTATGAATTTTTTTTGTACCAATGTCTCATTTACAAATATAGCCCTCTAGTTTTTCTTACACATTTAAGTTTTCCCTTATAGTAACAATAAAAAAATGGATGTCAGCAAAACCAACCAATACACAAACTGTGTCTGATGGTGTGTCCATTACCCCTGGCCCTCTTCTGCAGTGAGGAGAGCAAGGTGTGTTTTCTGTCTCCTTTGGAGCCGGGCTTGATCATTATAATTGTATAGTGTTCAGGGTCTTTTTCTTTGTTTGTGTAATTTTAGCCATGGTGTATGTAGTTTTTATGTTTCCACTTCATTCTGTTTCAGTTTTTACTAGAAATGTATTTTAAAAACTTAAATTGGTTGATGAGTTCTTTTGATGTTTCAATTAGTCTTTTTAAACAGTTTCTTCTTCCTAAGTTCATTAGAATTTTATCTTCAAAATTTCTTTCTGGAGTTTCTTATCCCTCTTGGGCTAAGAAATATTAGAGTACCCTTTTTATCCCTCTTTTTCTCTCTATCCCTTCTCGAAACTTTTTGAAAACTGCTCTCCCAAAATCTGTGTAACCCATGTGAAATTATGCCCTTTGTCCTTTCATCCTTGAGGATGAAGCATCTACTCCTCCCTAAGGTTCCCAGCAGTTCTAATTTAGCCAACCATTTCTCTCTCTCTCTCTCTCTCTCTCTCTTTCTCTTTCTTTCTCTCTCTCTCACTCTTTCTTTCTCTCTCTCTCTTTCTCTCACTCTCTCTCTTTCTCTCTCTCACTCTTTCTTTCTCTCTCTTTCTTTCTTTCTCTCTCTCACTCTTTCTCTCTCTTTCTCTCACTCTCTCACTCTTTCTCTCTCTTACTCTCTCTCTCTCTCTCTCATTATTAGTTGCTTTGTTTTGGGTACATGCCCATATAATTAAAGATTTCCATTATTTTTATATTATACCTTCATGTTCAGCTTGTGATATGTTTCCCAAATTCCTTCCCCAGGTAGTCTGTCATGAACTTTGACGACAATATTTGCTTATATTTCTGCCTCCGTTGATCTTAATTCAGATGCTGTGCACTAAGCTTTACGCTTTTGCTTCTTGTATTTCCCTGTATCAGTAATTCTTTGAATATTCTCTACCCACTCCTTTTGTTTTTTTGTTTTGTTTTTGTTTTGGAGGGGAGAAAGCAAGGCAGTTGGGGTTAAGTGACTTGCCCAAAGTCACAGGGCTAATAAGTGTTAAGTGTCTGAGACCGGATTTGAACTCGGGTCCTCCTGACTCCAGGGCTGGTGCTCTTATTCATTGTGCCACCCAGCCGCCCCAGCCCACTCCTTTTTAGCCTAAGCTATGTCTTTTGAATAAAGGCTACCCTTCTAGAAGCATATTTTAGTTGTGGATCTTATCCTACCAAAACTCTGTTAATATCTTTTAGGTCAAATTTGTCTCTGTCTTAGGATCTCAGGTTCATCTTTATTGTGCCTATTTGACCGTGGGTTTTATTGCCAGGCCCCTCCCCCCCCCC
>JAQQSU010018076.1:0-10556 GCA_028627135.1 Pseudochirops cupreus
CTGGAGTCCCCAGATCAAGGAGAAAATATTACAGACTGCCAAGAGGTTGGAATTTGAATACTGTGGAAACACAATTAGGATAACCCAGGATCTGGCAGCTTCTACATTGAGGGATTGAAGGGCCTGGAATATGATATTCTGGAGATCAAGGGAGCTGGGATTAAAACCAAGAATCATCTACCCAGCAAAATTGAGTATAGTGTTCCAGGGGAAAATATGGTCATTCAGTGAGGTGGAGGACTTTCAAACATTGTTGCTGAAAAAACCAGAACTGAAAAGAAAGTTTGACACTCCAACACAAGAAGCACAAGAAGATAAACATGGAAAAGAAATCATAAGGAACTTATCAAAATTGAGCTATTTACATGCCAACATGGAAAAGTGACAATTGTAACTGATGAAACTTTTCTCAATATGAGGATAGGTGAAGGAAATACAAATGTATATATATACATATAAAAGCACACATGTCTATGTAAGAGGGTTATATATGTGTATGAACACATATTTGAGTATGCGTATATACATACATATATATATATATATATATATATATGTACTTAGAGGGCACAGGATCGATTGAATAGGAAGGGATGATACTTTAAAAGGTGAAATTCTGAGGTGGGAGAGGATTAGAATGAGAGGAGACAGGAGGGGCCAGAATGGGATTAATCATCTCATATAGAAGAGGCTAGGGATAATTGTTACAATGGAGAAGAAGAACAGGAAGGCAAAAGGGAAAGGGTCAACCTTATTCTCATTGAATTTGGCTTAGGGAAGGAATAACATAAACTCTAAACTGGGTATCTTGCCACACAGGAGAGTAGGGGGGATGGGAGTGAGAGGTGGGATGATGGAGGGGAGGGCAGAGTGGGGAGGAGGTTTGCTGGAAGCACACATTTCTGTTAAGGGACAGGGGCAGGGTACAGAATAGAATAGGAGGAGTGGGATAGGAAGAAGGGACATATAATCAGTCTCTCACAGTATGTCCACTTTGGAGATGTTCTGCATAATTACACATGTATAGCCTGTATTGAATGGCTTGTCCTTCCAGTGTGGGTGGGTGATGAAGGAGGTAGGGAAAGAATTTAGAATTTAAAGTTCTATAATCAAATGTTAAAAAATATCTATCTATCTATCTGTCTATCTACAATGGGATCCCTGTTTTGGGGTGGTGGGTAGGGGAAAGAAGGGGATAAAATTTGTAACTCAAAACCTCGTGGAAATGAGTGATGTCAACAAGAAAATAAATTTAAAAAGAAACAAAGAAAATGGTGATGATTATTCACTTGGAGAGGCTTATACAAACTGATGCTAAGTGAGAACAGCAGAACCAGGAATAATTTGTACACAATCACAGACACGTCATTTGTGTGATGACCAACTTTGATAAACTGGACTCTTCTCAGCAACGCACAGTTATAAGACAACTCTACAAGTCTCAGGATGGAAGGAGATATCTACATTCAGAGAAAGATCTAGAAAGAACAGTGATTAAATGGAGGCTGAAGCAATCTACATGCTATCATTCTTTTTTCATTTTTGGTTTTCTTTCTTTTTTCCCATTGTTCAGTCAATTGATTACAACCCTTCTATACAACCAGACTAATATCCAATGTGAAAGTATCTGCAGATCCTATGCTTGATTGTATGCTGCCATGGATGGGGGTGGGGGGGGGAGGGGGAGTGGAGAAAATGTGAAACTCAGGGGACTGTGGAACTGAATCTTGTAAACTAAAAGTAAATAAACAAATCAATTAAAAAAAAGAAAATGGTGATGATTACAACCCTGTAAGGGCTATAATTCCACAGAATATTTTCCCATCTTCATCCTTTATTCTAATGTTATGCTCATATTGACCTTTGTTCTAACTAGTTGATAAGGTAATAGTTTAACTGTACACAAACAGCTGATTTTAAATTTACTTTTATATGAGTAAGCAGCCATTTTCTGCCTCTTTGAGAATAGTCAATGTTGATTGTTACTAAATATGACCACCATTTTCCAAATGCCCTCTTAAGAAAATATTCTTCTTTTGGTTATCTCATCAGCTCCTATCAGATTTATTACCATCTTTATGCTGATGATTCTCAAATCTAACTTTCCTGCCCCAATATCTTTACTGACCTACAATCTCACATTTCCAACTGCCTTTCAAACATCTCAAACTGGATGTCAGTTGATATCTTAAACTCAGTATGTTGCAAACCAGAACTCATTATCTATCAACCTAAACCCTCTCCTACCTTTCTTGTTACTATAGAGGACAAGAGCATTCTTATAGTCCCTCATGTTTGCAATCTAGGAATCATCCTGGATTCCTTACTATATCTCACACCTCATATTCAAGGTAGCTCTGAAGGCTAGCTATTTCACCTTTGCAATATCTCTCAAATGCACCCCCTTCTCTTCTTTCACATTGACATCACTTTATTGCAGGCCTTCATTACCTCAAACCTTGATTATTATGATAGCCTACTGGTAGGTATGCCTGCTCAAGTCTTTCCCCACTACAATCCATTCTCCATTAAGCCATTAAAGTGATTTTTTTTTTCAAAATGCAGGTCTGACAATATTACTCCCCACCACACACATACAAACACACACACACACACACACACACACACACACACACACACACACATTCAATAAAATGGAATGATTAACTGTTGCCTCTGGGAACAAATACAAAATGCTCTGTTTGACATTCAAATACCTTCATTGCCTAGCCCCTCCTACTTTTAAAATCTTCTTATGTCATACTTCCCTGCTACTGTGACAATCCAGCAACATTGTCCTCCTGGTTCCATGTACAAGATATTCCAACTCTCAGCCCTGGACATTTTCCCTGGATATACCCATACCTTAAACATTCCAGCTTTTTTGTTCTGATTACTGACCTTGCTGGCTTCCTTTCAGTCCCAACCAAAATCCCACCTTCTTCAGGTACCCTTCCTTAACCTCTGAATTTTAATGATTTCCTATTATATCTATCTATTTATCTATATCCATGTGCATGTGTGTATATGCATGTATATTTATATGTGTATGTATATGTGTATGTGTATATGTATATATGTATATACATGTCTTTTGCTCTTGCTCTCTCTCTCTCACTGTCACTCTCTCTCTCTCTCAGTTTCTCCTGATGCATTTAAGTTTTTAGAAATAACTTACATTAGGACATAGATTATACACTTGTTACATAGACAAAAAAGCTAGGAGGGTTTGCTAACACATTGTATGACAAAGACAGAAGTCAGGATCAAAATGGAGCTCTACAGGCTAGAGAATTGGGCTTAATGTAAGATGAAATTTAATAGGGAAATATGTAAAATGTTGAATTTGAGTGCTGGAAATCATCAAATATGAGATGAGTAGATAGAAATATACAGTAGTAATTTTGAAAAGGATTTGGAGATTTTAGTGGAGTGTGAGCTCAAAGTGATTCAGCAGTGTGGCCTTGCAGCTAAAAAGGCTAATACAGTCTTGGGCTGCTTCAGGAGGGATGTAGCTTCCAAGAATCCATAGGGAAGTGATCCTGGAACACCTAGTCTGTCTTGGTAAGATCTTTCCTACAGAATCATGTTTTGTTCTGGTACTGTGACTTTAGAGGACATTGGAGAGACAACAAAGAGATTGAAGAGCTTGGATTCATCAATATGAAGATTAATTGAAGAAAATGACTGTGCTTAGCCTAGGGCAAAGATTTGATGGGGAAATGAAAGCTTTGTTCAGGTGTTTGTAGAACTGATGTGGAGAAGAGTTTATACTCCCATTATTTAGCCCCCCTGCCATAGAAGAGAACTGGGATAAACAGATTGACATTGCAAAAAGGTCAATGTAATTTTGATGCCAAGGCAAAAAATCCCTAACAATTAGAGATTCAAGTTAAATAGCTAGCCTAGAGATGAGGTGAATTCTCTCTCCTTGGGGATCTTCATGAAAAATCCAGACTTGTCATAATGCGAATTCATCCATGTGTGGGCCAGACTGGATGATCACTAAGGTCAGTCCCTTCCGCCACCAAATTCTGTGATTTTGTGATTCTGTTTTGTCTCATCAATTAAAATTTAAATTCTTTATAGGTAGGGATAGAATTTAGAGCCAAATGAAAGAATTCTATGCTAATGGGCATGTAGAAAGCAAATGGAATACATCAACAAATGGAAAACTAGTAAAGAAATACAGATCTGGGATCCAGATACATTCAAGTTAGATGGTGTCATCAGTGCCTTTCAGGGATGATGATTCTAGTTCATTTTTGTCATTGTTTTCCCCAGTACTTAGCACAGTACTTGACACATAAGAGGTATTTAATAAGAGATTGTTGATTGTTTAATATCTTTGCTGAAAAAAGGGCAATATACTCATGAATGTCTAATAATTATGATTTGATTTTTGATAAATCATTTGTCTAATGGTAAAATAAGTACAATATGACATCTCTCTCTTTTTTTTTTTTGGAGGGGGAAAAGCATGGCAATTGGAGTTAAGTGACTTGCCCAAGATCACAGGGCTAGTAAATATTAAGTGTCTGAGGCTGGATTTGAGCTCAGGTCCTCCTGACTCCAGAGCCCATGCTCTATTCACTGTGACACCTAGGTCATATTGACCCCCAACATGACATCTCTCTTGAGAAGCTATATTGTTGAATTTAAGTAAAATTGCTAGATTGAAGTCACTAGACAAGTATTTGCTTCTAAATGTATTTTCATTAAGTGTTTAGCTCTATTGATGATTTTTAAAATACTCTTTTCCTATATCTAAGTTGCTCCCCATGAAAGTCTTCCTTAGAGCAAAGGAAAAAATCAGAAAAAAAAGCAACAATACCACCAACAAAAAACTGTCTAAGTCCTGACACAGTTACATTGTTTGACTATGTGAAACATTCCATACCTGTTGCCTAACACTTCTCTATATAGAGAAGTCTATTTCTCCATTTGTCCCTGGAAACAAGATTATATTTTATTGCTCTAAATCAAGCTTTCATCTCCCACCCAAATGCATTTATTGCTATCCTGAAGAATGGAGACTGGATGAATCAGAACACAGGTAGTTTGATGTATACAAGAGTAACTTGGAAAGGTTCATTTATAGAATAACTTTTATTAACAAATATTAACCTAATTCCTTCACATTTTTCTTATTTTTTATTAATTTATTTATTTTCTTGTTTATATCATTCATTTCTACAAGATTTTGAGTTACAAATTTTCTCCCCATTTTTCCCCCACTCTCCACCCGAAAACATCCATCCCACTGTATAACCCTTCCCCCAATCTGCTCTCTCCTATGTTCTCTCCCATCACCCCTCTGACTTTCCAGTAAGGCAAGATGAATCTCCCTACCCAAGTGCCTGTATATCTTGATTCCCAGTTGCATGTAGTTAATAATAATAATAACATTTGATTATAGAACTTTAATTTCTAGATTCTTTCCCTTCCTCCCTCATTACCCACGCCCACTGGAAAGACAAGCAATTCAATGCAGGCTGTACATGTGTAGTTCTGCAGAACATCTCCACAATGGACATATTGTGAGAGACTGATTATAGGTCCCTCCTTCCTATCCAGCCCCCCCGCCCCGTTCTATTCTCTACACTGAACCTGTCCATTTACAGAAGTATGTGCTTCCAGCAAGCCACTCCACCCAAGCTCCCCTCCCCTCCATCATCCCACTTCTCATCCCCATCCCCCCAACTATCCTGTGTGGCAAGATACCCAGTTTAGAGTTTATGTCATTCCTTCCCTAAGCCAAATTCAAAGAGAGTAAGGTTGACCCTTTCCCTTTTCCCTTCCTGTTCTTTCCCTCCATTGTAACAGTTATCCCTTGCCTCTTCTGTATGAGATGATTAACCCCATTCTGTCTCTCCCTGTCTCCTCTCATTCTATTCCTCTCCCCCCTTAGAATTTCACCTTTTAATGTATTGTCCCTTCCTATTCAATTGATCCTGTGCCCTATACAGGGAACATATGCACATATATACATATATACACATACATACACATACTCAGATATGTATTCATATGCATATACATACTCTCCAATATAGACATATGTGTATGTATATGCATATATACATTTGTATTCCCTTCACCTATCCTCACACTGAGAAAAGTTTCATAAGTTAGAATTATTGGTTTTCCATGTTGGTATGTAAATAGTTCAACTTTGATAAGTTCCTTATGATTTCTTTTCCATGTTTACCTTCCCATGCTTCTTGTATTTGAGTGTCAAATTTTCTTTTTAGTTCTGGTTTTTTCAGCAAGAATACTTGAAAGATCTTAGATCCCATAATGTAGAAGCTGCTAGATCCTGGGTTATCCTAATTGTGTTTCCATAGTACTCAAATTGTTTCTCCTTGGCAGCTTGTAATATTTTCTCCTTGATCTGGGGACTCCAGAACCTGGCTATAACATTCCTAGGAGTTTTCTTTTGGGGATCTTTTTTTAAGAGGTGATCGGTGAATTCTTACAAGTTCTATTTTGCCCTCTGGTTCTAAAATATCAGGGCAAATTTCCTTGAGAATTTCTTGAAGGATGCTTTCTAGGTTCTTTTTTTGATCATGGCTTTCAGGTAGTCCAATAATTTTTAAATTGTCTCTCCAAGTCAGTGCTTTTTTAAGGAGATATTTCACATTGCCTTCTATTTTTTCATTTGCTTGGATCTGTTTAATAGTATCTTGATTTCTCATAAAGTCATTTGCTGCCATTTGCTCCACTCTAATTCTGAAGGAATTATTCTCTTCATAAAGCTTTTGAGATTCTTTTTCCATCTGGAAAATTCGACTTTTCAAGGTGTTCTTCTCCTCCTTGGCTTTTTGGGCCTTTTTTGCCATTTGAGTTAATCTATTTTTTAAGGTGTTATTTTCTTCAGTCAGGTTGTTGACTCTCTTTTTATGATTTTCTTTCATCATTCTCTTCACAATTTTTCCTCCACTTCTCTTATTTGGTTTTTGAAATCCTTCTTAAGCTGCTCTATGTCTTGTAAGAAGTCTACATTTTTCTTGGAAGCTTTTGGTGTGGGAGTTCTGACTGCGTTGTCTTTCTCCTGTTCCATGCTTTGATACTTTTTGTCCCCAAAGAAAGAATCTAAAGTTTGATTGCTGTTCTTACCTTGCTTCCTTTGCTTGCTCATGTTGCCAGTCAATTACTTGACTTTTTAGCTCTGTGAAACTCAGCTTCCAGAGGGGAAAGCTCTGTCTCAAATCACTGGGGTTTTCACAGCTGCCAGAGCTACTACAAGGCTGCTGTAGCCCCCACCAGCTTTGGCCCACTGAAAACACACCCCAGGACCACCACCCAAGACTGTGATCCCGACCCAGGCAGCTGGAGGCAAGAGCATTTAGCCTCTGAATGATGGCTTTGTCTCCCTGCAATCTGCAGGCCAGGAGCTTCTGAAGCAGCCACGTGGAAGCAGCTGCAGGGCCACCCGCTTCTGCTGCTTCTTTGCCCTGAAGGCAGTTTGGCCAGACTCTCTCCCCTGAATTTAGAAGAGTTTCACTAACCTTTCACTTAGTCCTTATTTCTTACGGCTTCATAATTTTGGAAATCGCTAAAGCTGCTGATCTACTCTCCTGAAGGCTCCAGCTGTGGCTTGTCCTGGCAGCCCCAGGGTCAAGCTGTGTTTTTAGGTTGGGCTGGTTTCAGCTCCCAGCTTGCTGCAATGAGCCCTTCCTGTTGCACCTGCTGAGCTGCCTTCAATGGGACATGTATTTTTCTGTAATTTTGTGAGTTCTGAAGCCCTAAAATTTGTTTAGAGTCACATTTTATGGGTATTTGACTTGATTATGTGGGAGCTGCAGAGTTTTCTTGCTTCTATGCTGCCATTTTGGCTCAAGTCATAAGGGAGATAGGGTGATAAGCTAAGAACAATTATTTTTAAAAGTTGACCTCCAGAAAAGAAACTTTTCATGTTCCAAGTTTTGTGCCAATTTAACATGAAATGCTTTATCTTCTACATCTCAGTCCCTAGATAGTGAAAATCAGTATTCATAATGATGATCCTCAAGGGGCTGTGAATATTAAATCACCAACTAATGATGTATTATACTCAGTTCATTTTCCTGTACTGATGGAGAAAGGAAAATGTTGTTGAAAAATTGTTAATCAAAAATGTTGTGTTTTTCTTCTCTTTTGCCTTCATTCAATAATAACATTCCATCTCTTTGGTATTCTTGATGGAATATAAGCTCTGGGATCCCCCTTGAACTCTCCTGAATTTTCCCCCGTAATCTGGCTTTTTCATGCGCAAATCATGCCCTTAACCCAGCCTATCCCTCCATTGTCTGTTATATCTGGATTGTTTCCAGTTGCTTCCCTCCCTTGATCCCATCAGAATTCCATTCTCTTGGTTCCTAGAAATCTGACCTCTAGTCACCTCAATCTCATCAAGATCCTCCTTACATCCCTCCACTATTCACCCCAGACTACTAGACCACTCCTAGATCCCTCCCACCATCTTTCTATATATAAGATTCTTCTTACCTCCAAGAAGGTGCTCAGATTCAATCTAGCTGAGATGGAATCTGGCCCACTTGTCATTGTGAGCATCGCTAATGCTTAGGCTCCTTAAAATTCTACCCAGTATGGTTAATCTTTAATAAGCTTTGTTTTACTTTGGCTGAGAGAAGGCTTTAGTTGTATTCATTCAGCAAGACTTGGAATGTTGGTATTTTAGGGTCTTGAGTACCCCTAAACCTAAACCTCAAAATTCTGATTAAGGTTTAACAATAGTTTCTCTTAGATCAGAAAGTTTCTGATCATGGATATTTACCAAAAATATCCAAACATTTGTAGCTTTACAGACTAGATAAAGCAGTTTCTACGTTAAGCAAATATGGAAGTTTTTTTTTTTATGTGTATATTAAGTACTCAATTTAAACTAAGTCTATTTGTTGGGGAAATGCACTCTCCAGTTGAGTGATTCAGTTACTTTTACTGAGTAGTGGAGGGTGCCTGCTTGCAATAGAGTTGTTGACCTTCATCATAAGAAAGAGATATCTAGTTTATATTGAATGGAATTCCAAATATTTGTCTGATGCTGATTCGAAAGCCAATTCTTATTTAAAACATAGCAGTCTCCTTTTGCTCCTTAGCATGTAGAATACTCTGAAAAAGTCAATTTAAAGAGTGGCTTTATTTTTGTTTAAATTATATTACTGCAAGAGTTTCTCTGGCTAAAGCTGACATTGTATTTGTAATGGTAATGGATAGAGCAAATACAATAGGTTCTCTTCATCTGCAGGCTGAATATTCCTCCATTTGTGAAGGCATTTACCATAAATACTGGTGACACTGACAATTCTGTGTGCCTATAAAATTGTCTTGTAAATGAATATGCTTTTATTTTAATGCATTCCTTAAATTGGTTGACTGAGTACTTACAGTAATGGCATTAAGTTGTGGCTACTGGGGAGAAAACACTTTAGGTGTTGCTTTTACTATATACTGCTTAATAGATTACATTATTACTGGGGAGGGGGAGAGGGTAGGGATTTGGGCCACTTTCTAGAGGGTCACTATTTTGTGTTTTCTGATGTCTGTTTTGATTCAGCACTATTTAAGAGGCAGCATAATGGAATGAATGAATGGTAAATGCGTAGTTACTAAGTACTTAATATGCCAATCACAATTGTCCAATATTATAGATACCAGTAGGAGAGACAAAGAGATATGCACATATACAGAGAGAGACAGAGACTTGAGGGAGCTCATCAGAAAAAAAAAAGACATCATCCGATCAGAAGAAACTTCCATAGTTAAAAGATAAAATGAAACTGCAGCCTTAATGTATACCTATAATTCTTTGTCCTTTGGACTCCTGAGTGTACATATGCTACCTTTTTGTTTAAAATAAGTGTCTTTCTTGGGTCTTGTAAGTAGAGATCAAATTTTCCATTGAGCTCTGGCTTTTTCATCAGGAAAGTCTGGAAGTCCTTTATTTTATTATTATCTCCTTCCCTGAAAGATTATGCTCAGTCTTGCCAGGTAGCTGATCCTTAGTTGCAGTCCTAGCTCTTTTGCTTTACAATATATCAAATTCCAATCCCTCTGATCTTTTAAGGTAGCAGCTGCTAAGTCCTGTGTAATCCTGATTGTTGTTCCATGATATTTGAATTGTTTCTTTTTGGCTGCATTCAGTATTTTCTACTTGACCTTGTACCTCTGGTATTTGGTTATTATATTTCTTGGAGTTTTCAATTCGGGATCTCTTTTTTTTTCTTTTCCTTTTAAAAATTTTATTTTAGTTTGCATCATTCATTTCCACAAGATTTTGAGTTGCATATTTCTCCCCTTCTTTCCCCTACCAACCACCCCAAAACAGCCATCCCAGTGTGTCCCCCCTCCCCAGTCTATTCTCTCCTATCTCACTTTTCAGTAGGGCAGGATGGATCTCCCAACCACAGTGCCTGTGTATCTCAAGTTCCAGTTGGATGTAGTCAATAATAATAATAAAAATAAAAATTACATATATATATATAGATATATATTTATAACATTTGATTATGGACCTTTAGATTCTAGATTCTTTCTCTTCATCCCTCATCACC
>JAQQSU010018077.1:0-10556 GCA_028627135.1 Pseudochirops cupreus
AGGACTCTGTGATGCAACAAGAGTCAGTCAAACAAAACACAAAGATTGAACAATTAGAAGAAAGTGCAAAATATCTCACTGGAAAAACAACTGACCTGGAAAATAGATCCAGGAGAGATAATCTAAGAATTATCGGCCTACCAGAAAGCCATGATGAAAAAAGTAGCCTGGACAGCATCCTTCAAGAGATTGTCAAAGATAACATATGCTCTTCTTCCATCAATTAAAAATGTGCTGTGATGCCGAGCATGTCCCAGTTCCTACCTTTGTAATCTGCACAATGCCGTGTAAATGAGATCTATTGTATATATTATTGATGATAAGAATAGCTTGGTTTGGTTCATGTTAATAGATAACCTGTGATTTCTTTAATATATATCTGAACTATCAGCTAAGAACAGTCTGGGAAAAAAGTGTCTATTTCTGGACATCCTCAATAAGTCAACGTCTCATTTTTAAGATTTGCAATGTCTCTGCCATTCTTTGTCTAATTTTAGAAGGATGTTGAAGATATTATATGGTAATATAATTCTTGAGATCAGCTGTTATTTACCTACTTGTTTTATTTATTTATTTGGTTAGTTAAGTTAGTTAATCTTTGAATCCTCAGTCCCAAGTACAATGCTTTGCACATGGTAGTAACTTATGTACTAGACTGCTTTTATTTGGATTGGATTGCATGAAAGAAATTAAATAATAAGCCACTTCCTACAAATTGAGTAATCTTGGCAGAGAAACATTTTACAAAGAGAGATACAAACATTTTGTTTCATTTCTTTCCACGTGAAGCAAAATATAGAGGACTTTTCAGAACTTAAATGAAATATGGATTTTCATTTATTACTAGTTTTAAAGAAAGAAAAAGTATTTATCTGTCTCATTTCTTATTTTAATTAGCTCACTTATACCGAATCTACATTACACTATAATATTTTGATAAAATGTGAGAATTGGATAAATTCATCAATTTTCTACCTGATGTCTTTATGTCATCATTCATGAATTTGAATTATTTCCCACATAAATAATTTGTTTAAAAATTAAAAGAACAACTCAAGGGGCAGCTAGGTGGCACAGTGAATAGAGCACCCGCCCTGGAGTCAGGAGGACCTGACTTCAAATCCTGCCTCAGACATTTAACACTTACCAGCAATGTGACCTTTGGCAAGTCACTTAACCCCAACTGCCTCTCCAAAAAGCAAACAAACAAACAAACAAAAACAACTCAAAATAAATCTAATGTCCATAGACTGGTGAACAGCTGAGTATATTGTGGTGTATGAATGTAATAAAATATTATTCTACTCTAAGGAAATATGGATATGAGATATTCATAGAAATATAGTGAAATTTATATTAATTGTTGGTTTAAAAAGTGACATAGAGAAATAGGATGAATAATTATAATGCAAAATTGAAAGAATACTTTTAAAAGCCTGAATTTTAAGTCTTGATCCAGAAAGGAGATTGAAGTAGCAACTCCCTCCTTGCAGTGGTAGGAAGGGAAGATCATGATTATAGAATGTTATCATAAAATTTGTACAGGGAGCTAAACAGGATGGTTGAGGGGTCTGAGTTCACATCATATGAAGAATGAAGAAACTGAGTCTGCTTAGCTGGGAGAAAAAAAAGAAAGAGGACATGATAGTTGTCTTTAATGAGTGTATGCATGTTAAATATGAATTAGGATCCCCACAAGGTTTGAATCTAGAGAACAGAAAAGTACTTTCTCCAGAGACTCAGTTTTAGCTTCATAGAATTCAACCTCATCCAATCTTCTTGAAGAAGCTGGTCATTTGTGCTTTTGAAGGATTTCAGATGCATCAGGAAGTACTGGAAGTGAGGCTACTACTCTTTGTCTTCAAATGCATGATAGAATGTAGTGTCTACATTTTCTTTTTCCCATTTGACCATAGATGACAGAATCTTAGAACCAGGAACAAAGGGTAGATTTTTAAAAAGACAAAATTGAGCTATCTGCCATGAAAATACCACCACCAACAGACTTCTTAACTGTTAGACATCATCTGAGGTGGAATGTGATAACTTGAAAAGTGGTGGATTCCTCCCCTTTGGAGGGTTTCAGGCAAAGGCTAGACAACTACTAATCAGGCATGCCATAGTGTGAGTTCCTGTCATATATGTTTTAGATTCAATGGTGACTAAGGTCTCTTCCAGTTCTCAAATTCTAAACACTATAAGACATGGTCATTGTGTCAACTGGTTTCAATGAATTGTTTATTCTTCATTCAAGGAAGTACTTATTTGGTTATGTTGATATATACATCTGTAACTGACAATAATATAAAAACAAAAGGCATCAAAAATTTTCTCGTTCTTTATAAAGTAAGGAAGAAAAAAATGAGAGGTCATTTTGTATGTATTATGTCACAGGCTGAAATATTCCCAGTGCTAAGAGATGATAGAATATTTCCTTGATCAATATTTTTTTTTCTCCATATGCCACAGTCCCCAAGTTCCTCACTAGAAAATGTTGACTTACCACTGCAATAAGAATAAGACGGCAATGTCTTGAGACAATAAAGACAATATTGGGTTTTGTTTAATCGTAATGTTGGCATAGGAGCTCAAGTTTCTACATGGTAATTAGATGCACTGAGGACAAATTATTCCTGTGGGTTTCATTCTGCCTACTTCATTCCAAATTCATGTCAAAGGTCACTTGGAGAAAGAAAGAAACATTCAGAGGAAGAGGCAGTTAAAAGCTTCTGAATCAATGACTATGGATATGAAAGATAGATGTAAAGATATGTATATCTCTTTATATAGATATGCATATACATATGTACACACACACACAATTATATATATACATATATTGTGTGGTGGGGAGAATAATGATTCTATAAAATTATAGTATAATTAAGAGATGAGTTATATAGAGTACTAAATTTGGAGCCTGAAATTCTGGGGTTCAGATCCTGCTCCATATATTTACTAGTTATATGGCTTGGGTCAAATCACTTAGTTTCTTTCAGTCTCAGCAAAGTGTTACAGTGAAGATAAACTAGATAAAGTTTTGTTTTGTTTTGTTTTTTTAACATCTTGCAAAACGTAAAGCTCTATGTAAGTGTTACCTATTTTTTTTCCTTAGTGGAAATGGTAGCTGTTTTTGATCTAAAGCTAGGAGAACTTACTCATTTTAAAGATGAAGAAACTGATGATTAGGCCAGTGAAGTTCCTTGAACAACATCGCATTGCTTCTAAGTGTATGATGCAAGATTGGAACTCAGGGCCTGTGGTATTAAATTCAGCCCACTGTGTTCAGTGCTCTTCTACTGGACCAGGTTGCTTTTGGAAGGACACATGGACAGTCATAGGAGAAAGACCAGAGCAGTATTCTTATGATAATCCATCCACTCCTCTGTGTTACCTCATAACGTCTCTCTGATGGAGCAACAGATCAGATATTTCATGGTCAAGAGAGAAGTATTGGAGAAGAAGGGTTAGTGCACAAGGACAAAAGTTTATGGTCCTTAAAACAGTATTGTTGGTACTATCTGTGTCTAATGGTAGCCGTCTCTAGGGATTGGGGGGAAAATGAAAAGAAAAGTTACATGATAACTATAACACATTTAAAAAGGACAGCAAGTTATACATAATAGATTTTGCAGTTTCATGATCAATCATCTTTTTTTCCCTTATTCTACTACATTATGGAAATGCTTGTTTTATTTAAGTTTAGAATAAAATTAATTAATTAAAAAAAACACATGGCCTTGGTGAGCTCCTCATAGGATTCCGTGGTTATACATAGTACAGTAAGGTAGAACCTTTGAATCTCATTTTTCATTTTCAAGACAAACTCCAGACCACATATTTTTTTCTGTTGTTATATTTGGCTTCACAAGTGTGAATAGTTCATATATTTGTGCTCAACTTCATATACTTATAAGTACCCATATAGCTAACACAAAATAATAGATACAATAATATATTAAATATAATAATCTGTAACAGACTGCAATAATGAGAAAAGACCACAGAACTGCCACAAAAATCCCATCAAGTTTATCATCAGATTTTCTCAGAAACATACTCTATGGAACTGATGAAATACTTCACTTCTAGGCCTTGATTTATTAATTTATAAAATAAAAGAACAGATAAGATGATCTCTAACTGTCTTTGAAGGTGTCTGTGACTTGCAGTGATCTTTGTGTTGCCTATGCTGTAAAAGCAAGATTTAAGTAAATTTCAGAGCATCTTTGGATAACTTCCTTTGTTTGTTTTTCTCTGTGCCCTACTGATTGTTGAATTTATCTCCTGAACGAATTCCATATAATCAGTACATTTGACTAAGGGAAGCAATACAGTGAAAGGGAAGAGGACCTCTGTCAGAATTCCAGCTTTGCAGCCAACTGTTCAGAATCTCTGGGGCAAATATCTTCTCAATGCCTTGGTGCTCTCATCTGTAAAATAAGACTGTTCAGACCACATAAGACTACATAATTACTAAAGATTTTTCTGACTCTAATATTCTGGGATATGATCACGCAGAAATGAAACTAATCGGTATTGCCTTACCTGTTCATTTATTTCAGCACCATTAATTAATTTATCATGCTAAAATCATAGTTAGCAGTAGAAGGAACTGGAGAGGTCATTTAGTCATACTCCATTTTACAGATGAGGAAAGTGAAGCTTTACGAGGTGAAATCACTTGCCCAGGGTCAAAAAAAGGAGTAAGTTTAGGAGTAATTCGACCTAAGGGTCTGCAAATCTAAATTCAGCACTCTTTTTCAAAGGCATCATGTTTTCTTATTACATGCAATTGCATATGACATTTTTCAGAAGTATTCCAGTAAAATAGGACAGCTAGATACTGCAGTGAATAGAGTGCTGGGTCTAGAACCAGGAAGACTTGTCTTCCTGAATTCAGGTATAGTCTCAGACACTTACTAGCTATGTGACCCTGGGCAAGTCACTTAACCCTGTTTGCCTCAATTCTTCATCTGTAAAATGAGAGGGAAAAGGAAATGGCAAAGCACCCCAGTATCTTTAACAAGAAAATTCCAAATGAGGTCATGAAGAGACAGACACAACTGAAAAATGACAGAACAGCAAAAACAATGTTCTAGTAAAACATGGTTATGCTTATTTAGATCATCCTAGCAATGAAACACGTATGAAACATGACACACTTCTTATGTATAATTTATTTGTTGTTTTACAAAAACATCCATCGTAAAGATTTTTTTTATACTGCAACATTTGAATCTTTTTTTGCAAAGACTCTAATTTTAATCTATTATATTTAGGTAACAATAATAATAATATAAAATACATTAATGTAGTTTTCCCTGACAATAATCTACATATTGAAGAGAGATATTAAATAGTTTGGGAAGCAACATTAACTCTTTAAGATCATTACATTATTTTTTCAATATACTTTGCAAGTTCTCAGTTTGGGATGTGATCCTTAGACAAATCGTCAGGTCATCTATACTCAGCTAGGATTCTGCAAAGAGTATCACTGCAGTTGTTTCCAGACTACATGAAAACCTGGTAGTCTTCTTACTTAAGGACCACTCTATTGGTAACTTTAAGACTATCAGTTCTTTTCTATAATCATACACACACACCCATGCACACAAGCACACACACACTCATTCATACAAATCATAATGCACAGCTAGACATTTTCAGGGTTGCTATTAGCAAACTTTCTGTTCCAGAGGCAAATTGAATTGTGATAGGAGTAGTATTGTTAAAAATTTTGTTAGCTAGTAGATTTGGAAGATGGATTTGCAAGGCTGTCCTAAAGACAATTTGTTTGCAAAGTCGTTTTTAGATCACATAAAGGTATTTTCTCAAAATCATGCATAACATGTTCTCAACATGTTACTACTATATATTTTCAAAGTAAACAGGAAATGACAATATGTTATTATTCTCACTTAAGCAGCACAAAATAATGGATTAAACCAATTATTAAAATATCTCCATTATTTTGCTCCATTTATGGAAACGGGATTGCTTTATGCTCATTTGAATTGATAGAGGAAAATAAAAGACCTCCAGGACATCATTTAATCCATTTCAGTGGTTTGTTAGGAACACTCTAAGATGAAGTGTATATTTAAGATTTTCATTATAATTATTTACTTTTAAATATACAAAATAATACAGTTTCAGAAAGTGTTCTAGTCTTTAATTATATGGGATAAAATATGACAAGACCAATTACTAGGTTTCAAGGGCTGTATGCGTGTGTGTGTGTGTATGTGTGTGAATGTGTGTGTGTATGTGTGTATGTATGTATGTATAGGTGTGTGTTTCTGTTTTCTCTTAATTGGGACATCTATATACAGTTGCCATCTATATTCTTCTTACCTTTTGTTTTATTTACTGCAAAAAGAATTTTTTCTTTTACAGTCTCTATTGTCATAGAATTGTATTTGTGTAGGCAAGGGTTTAACAGCACCCGTCATATGACAATATTATTTGTTCTTTTTCTATTGAATAGATTGATAGAAATTAATGTCCAAGGACGTTTTCATTGACTAATTCATTTTCTTCAAACCACCTACATAGGTTTCTGAAATTTAATCATGAAATGACATTATGTCTATTGAATGGTATTCAATGGGCCACCTGAGAAAGGGATATTCATCAGGTTGATTCCTTTCATTTATCATTTAACTTTGACTCTTGAAGTTCTGTCATCATTTGAATGGTGGCATTTATTTCTGACATAACATTATACTTGGAAGACAACGCCGATTTGGAACAGATGTTTTCTAGTTCTACTCAGCAAAACTTCCTATAGATTCACATATTAGTCCATTACTTTGCTGAAAATGGTACAAACATTAAAACCAACAACTGCCTATGATATATGTAATGTGGGTTATTATTTAACCTATTTTAAATTTCTATTTCAATGTAAATTGCTTAGAAACATAGAGAAAAATTAGGATTATTGTGTATATTCATGTATATTCTCATATTTTATGTTTCTAATGTGATCAAGTCACTATGTCTTTTAAGCAGTGAACAAACTGAAGGTATCTGAGATTAATATGAATGCTAAGTTTAAAACCTGAGACTAATATGATGATCTTCCAGAATTTTGTTTGTTTTAACTATGGATTTGAGTTGAAAAGCCCTGTGACCTGATAATACAAAACATATTCTTCAAAGATTTCATCATTGTTTGACTTCTCTCCTCTAATGCAGATAGCAGCATCTCTCTTACTTAGTATGTGGTTTTTTAAATTGGTATTTTAAAAAAGGCTATCACTGTATAGTTAAACTCTAGCTAAGTCTTAGCATTGTTCAAAGATATTTGATGAAAAAAAGCTCATTGCCAGGCTAATACACAAAACTTTTTTATGTTTAACAAATTGAAGTCTTATATCCATGCCTTCATGAAACATTAGAGGAAGATTTTAGTAGAAAATAAACTAATATAAATTGTTACTATTAGTATAAACAACACTAATAATTATCTTGAAACCCATTTACATGGCATGAAAATATTGGAACAGACAATGAAAAAAATATGGAATTGTCAACTAGGGTGAAATATATCAGGACTTATAATTTTCTTAAGTCAACTACAGTATTTGAAAAAAAAAATCTGATAGGAACTCTGAAATGCTAACCATTATCATTTTGACCAAGGTGATGAAACTGTTCCTATGAATCTAAGAAATATGGGGTAAGAATGAGTGGTAGGCTGACCCTACCTGAAACTGTCATGATGATCAACTTGATGTGGTAAATAATGAAAATGCTTCATGTTTTGTTGCCATAGGAAGGCAGGAAAATTTTTAACAAATCTGAAATACCAACACCATTATATTATCTACTGAAAATGCTTTGATACAGATGATGATGACTACTAGCAAGCAAATCATGAGCATCCATAAAATAGACTGAAGACATGAATAATATCATGACATGCCCAGAACTTTATCATAATAAAAAAAGAAACATCTCACTGGTTATAAACAAAGACTTCAAAGGGCATTTTTGTCAATAGCACCCTCAATTCCAAGTCATATAACAACACACTGTGGCCAAAAAAGTGATAAAAAACTTCATTATTAAATTCATAGTAGATGAAATAGCAAATAAACTTTAAAATATCCAATATATTAAATAACAACAACATTAATAATGATATAATGAAATAAAATACAATAACCTACTTTTCCCAAGCCATAGTCTATTCACTGCAAAGAAGGCATTTAGCAGTTTGGGAAGTAACTAGGAAGAGTGCCAGGCTTGGAGTCAGGAAGAACTGTGTGCAAATCCGGCCTCAGATATATACTAGCTATGTGATCCTGGGCAAGTCATGTGACCCTGTTTCCCTCAGTTTTCTCATTTATAAAATGAGAGTAGGAGTAGGAAATAGCTACTCTAGTAGCTTTTCAAGAAAACGTCAATTTAGTCCACAAAGAATCAGACATGGCTGAAAAACAGCTGAACAACAACAACATTGTGAGATGCTTTCTATGCTTATTTCACAGAAGTCATAAATACTTTCAGAATGGCAATTTTTTTTCAGAATGGCAATTTTATGGCTCTTTGGCACTCTCCAGTGAAAATCAGAAATGCAAGCTGATATGAAATGAAAATTATCAAACTTAAAATCACGCTTTTAAAACTTATTTTAGAGAAGTGGAATGCTTAAAAATGTTTAATGACTAGCTTTCCATAAATTGTGCATATCATATTATATTTAATCTGCAGTATATGTAACAAATGTCTATATCTAGTAATAAAACATATACAGAGATATTTAACACCTAATTTGGATCTTGACAATATGCTATTAGCTCAATAGAAATAGTGAAGCCAAGAGAGAGAGTAAGTTTGGAAGAAATATAAGTTCACTTTTAGACCTGTCAAATTTTAGACAGGTAGAGTTTGAGGCAATAATAGGATATATAAAAGGAGCGTTCTGGCCAATATTCATATTGTGGTCCTGAAACTCAGGATACATTTTGGTGATGGAATTATGGATTTAGGAATCATCTCCATCTTACCATATACATATTATATATGGATTTCAATAAAGTACATAATCAGGATAATTCATAACATCTTTGTGGACAAGATGGACAGGTAGAAATTTTAGTACATGTAAGTGAATTTGAGAGTGGATGAATGGCCAAAGTAAAATTGTATTGATTAATAGAGTAATAGTCACGTAGGGCAACTGTCTCATGATTTGATATTGAAATTTGTTCTTAACACACTTAAATATTGTTTTCAATTATTTGCATAAAATCATAAATTACCTGGCAATAAAATTTATGGCTGTTACACAATGGAAGGAATTGGTATCATGTTGGATGACAGATTCTCAAGATCCCCAAAACATGCAATAGACTCAAATGCTGACTGAATCTAACACAAAAAAAAAATTGAGTGGGATAAATATAAAGTTTTATAGTTGTGTTAAAAATTCATCAGAAAAAGAATATAATGGGTAAGGAGTAGATAAAAAAAGAGTCCTGAGGATTACAGCAGACAGCAAATTTAACATAATACCATTATAACGTGGCGGCCAATATAGCTAATGCAATATTGGACTATATTTAAGAACTGGGGGGAAAAGGGTCCCTAATGCTTGGGGAATGGCTAAACAAATTGGCATGTATGAATAAAATGTAAGAATATTGTACATAAAAATAAGCATGAGGAATCTGGAAAACATTTGAGAAAGACTGGAGGAATACTTGAAGATATATATGAACTAATAGAAGGTGAGGTAATCAAGAACAGGAACACTTCTACAATAATGTAAATGAAAACTTTGGGAAAGAGAGCAGATAGATTTCCCCTCTTCAGAATAGGATACGCCTGTGTGAGAATGCTTCCTCTACCCAATGAAGGTTGGTATTTTCTCTGCAACTTATAATATCAGAATAGCCAAGGGTACTAAAAAGTAAAAAGATATGTTCAAGGTCAGTGAGCATACATAATAAATGGGACTTGAATTCAAATATTCCTGATTTTGAAGCTGGTCTACTATCTATTAAACCCCTCTGCCTTTCTGTACATGTAACTTAAAGAAAAAAAAATTAAATGAAGTCAAATACTGCATTTAGAATAACAAATATTGGCTCAACATAGGTAGCTAGATGGCTCAGTGTATAAAGTGGTAGGTCTGGAATCAGGAAGACCTAAGTTCAAATCTGGCCTCAGACACTTACTAGCTATGTGATCCTGGAAAAGTCACTTCACTTTTGTTTGCCTTAATTTACTGGAGAAGAAAATGGCAAAGAACATTAGTATCTTTCCAGGAAAACCCCATGGACAGAATGGTCCATGGAATGAATCATGAAGAGCCAGATATGACTGAACAAATGAATGATAACATATTAATTGAAGAAAAGTGATGAGGAAATTAATGACCTTATTTTAACTATAATTTTATTTTTTTTAATTTTTTTTATTTACTCATTTACTTTTAATTTACAAGATTCAGTTCCACAATCACTTGAGTTTCAGATTTTCTCCCCTCCCTTCCCCCCACCCCCATGGTGGCATGCAATCATGTATAGGATCTGCAA
>JAQQSU010018078.1:0-10556 GCA_028627135.1 Pseudochirops cupreus
CTACATCCAACTGGAACCTGAGATGCACAGGCACTGCAGTTGGGAGATCCATCCTGCCCTACCAAAAAGTGACATAGGAGAGAATAGACTGGGGGAGGGGGGAAATACTGGGATGGCTGTTTTGGGGTGGTGGGCGGGGGAAAGACGGGGAGAAAAGATGTAACTCAAAAAAATTTAATAAAGAATCTCATATTAAAAATAAATAAATAAATAAATAAATTTTTAGGTATAGCTAGGTGGTGCAGTGAACAGAGCACCAGCCCTGAAGTCTGGAGGACCTGAGTTCAAATCTGGCCTCAGACACTTGACACTTAAGTAGCTGTGTGATCTTGGGCAAGTCACTTAACCCCAATTGCCTTGCCTTCCCCCCTCCAAAAAAAATTTGATTTTTATAGATATCTTTTATTTGTATATCACCTTCATTTCCAAATGTATCTCCCTTCCCACACCCAGTAAGCTATCCCTTATCACAAAGAATATAAAAGGAGAAAAAAGCAATTCATTAGAGCTCACCAACAAATCGGCTGGGCCTAACAGTATATACAATGTTCCACACCTATCTTCCCCTGCCTCTGCAAAGAAGGAAGGGATGGGATTTTTTTTGTGTTGGATTTTAAGTCGCCGCTGGCATCAGAAAAGAAACTAGCTAAGAACAAGAACTTATTGATCACCAACGGGCTCTGCCTTTTTCTTTCTGTGTGCCTGTGTGGGATTTAGAAGTAAATAAATATAATCCTTACCCTCAAATAATTTCTACTCTAGCTGGGGACACAAGGTTAACATCTGTTACAGGAAATTATAGGAAAACCTAAGTATTTAACTACAGAGCCAGCCCTAAGTTCTGGGGCAGTTCAGAGGAGGGAAGGTTGAGAGTGAGCCTGAGGAGGCAGGGAAAGGGTCATGTAAGAGACCCTGACCTCGAACTTGGAAAATGAGAGGGATTTTCTCAGGCATTGAAAAGGAAATAATTACAAGTGTGTGGGGGTGGGGGAAGGGAGGAGAGTAATAGCATAAGTGAAGCTGCTAAATTAGAATTGAGCATGACATGCCATGGGGAAATAATGGGGGGCGAAGGCAATGAACAGGCCAACCTGACCTGAATAAAGGGATGGATGGGGGAGATTTGGAAAATAACAGGAAATACTGTTGGATAGAGCCAGGTTATGTGGGCCTTGAATGCCAACCTATAGAGTATGGACATAGTTGTCAGGATGTAAGTCCTTGTTATATAGTCCAAGGCAGTAGGCAATGGGGAGATCTTGTAGGTTACTGAGCCAGAGAATGACCAGGCAGAAGTCCTGTGTCATGCTATCCCTTGAAATAAGACCATGGAAAGAAAGAAAACCACCTTAAACTGAGGTCCTCTTCCATTGCATTTTATTTTGTTTATTTTCCTGACAAGTAGCCTGAGTTTCTTTTCCTGGCCTGGCTTATATAGATGGAAATCCTATCTCAGGATGCAGGACTCTCCAATGCAAACATTTCCATGGAAATGTGTCTATTCCATTTAACAGGAGCCCCTTCCTCCATGGGAAGTTCTGCTGGGAAATATTCAGTGTGAGATAATAGAAAGAGCACTTGATTTGTATTCAGAGGACCCGAGTTCAAGTCCTTTCTCTGCCATTTGTGTGATTTTGGACAAGTCACTCAACCCCCTTGTGCCCCACTGTGTTCCTGTGTGAAATCAGGGTGCTAATACTAATACTTGTATAACTGACCTCACAGGATGGTTATGAGGATGAAAGAGCGTCCTGTATATAAATTACCCCTGTTAAAGTGAGCTAATATTAATAGGAACATGCATATAATGTGCTTCATTTTTTCATTTAACTAGTCTATTGAGAACCTACTTTGTGCAGGGTCCTGTACTAAGGAGAGAGAGGGTCACAAAGAGAAATAAGACAATCCTTGCCCTTTTAGTCTACAGACATGACTTCTACATGTGAAAAAGTAAGAAAAAATGAAACAAAGTGGGAACCCATCAATCAGGGATCATTTGAACCCATCATGGTGCAACTACATAATGAAATACTATAAGAAATAAACTGAGGAAGTCATGGAAACACAAGAATACTTGTATGACTAACTGATTCAGAATGAAATAAGTTAAACTAGGAGAATAATAATATATGATAACTCTAAAAATTTGAAACAAAACAACACAGAAAGGCAGCCAAGCTTTGGTGGATTCTAATGACTAGTCTTGGTTCAGGAGAATGGATGATGAAACACTTCTCTCCTCTCTGTAGAGGTGGGGGACTAATGCTATATATTTTGTCAAAGTTGCTTATCTGTTTTTCCTTGCTATAAGGTAAAATTCAGTTTGAGGATAATAGATATGTTGGAAAATGACTTGAAAATCAAAGGGATCAATAAAACTTTTTTAAAAACTAACTTTGCAAGATAGGAATATAAGTGTCAAGTGGGTAGTATAGATAATTTTCTGGGGCTAGGGGGAACCTAGGGAGATGAGCTCCTGAAGAAATATGTGTTTTTCAAAGCCCTTTGATTTTCTATCTTATTTGTGCTTCCACCATCCTCTGAAAGAGTAGACAGGAGAGGAATCATTATTTCCATTCTACAGACAAAAAAAACTTGAGGCCTAGACAGATAATTCTCCGAGGTTATAGAGCCACTGAGCCCAAGAGCAGAGCTTGGAATTTAGGTCTTCTAATTCCCTGCTCTGCATTCTTTCTATCTCTTTGAACAGTTAGGGGTCCATTTGTTTCTTATTTCTTAATTTCCTTTTTATTGTTATGAACTTGACAAACACCAATGAATATGAATGTCCCTCTACAAGAAACAGAAAAAGAGGATTCTATATAAAGCTGGTTACCTCCTCTAGGCTCAGCTTGTTGTTATTGTCTTACATGCTTCAAATTAAATCAGCCATTCGAACATTTGCCTTGCTTCTCTGTGTCCTATAGGTCTCCACTCAGAAGTGGTGTCTTCTGGGTTCACATTTTAAAAGTATCAGATGCCCTAACCCTTTTTTTTTTCCTTCAGAGAATGCATACATACATACATATATATACATATATATATATGTATGTATGCATTCTCTGAAGGAAAATATATATTATATTATAATATATATTATAATTATTATATTATGATTATATAATGATTATATACTTATTATATTATATTGTTGTTATATTATATATGTATATATGTATATATGTATATGTATGTGTATATATAGATATAGATATATAGATATACATATTTTCCCAACCTGATTGAAACCTGTCAGCCTCAGGTCCAGGCTATAGAGATAACACCAGCAGAAATGGGAAATCATCCTTTGTCATCCAGCATTATTGTCTAGGGGTATTTTCAGGAGACGACAGTTCCCCAAGCATCCTGGGCTGTAAATAACATCATTCCCAGGAAGTGCTGCTTTCCCCCCACCTCTACCCCTCAAAAAACCCAAAACAAGCAATCCTACTGCTCAACAAGTCACTGGGCCCTGACAGGACTGATTACTAATGAACTTAAAGGTCCCTTCTGACTCTCAGATCTTGTGATTAGGCATGGAGAAGCCAAGAAAGGAACTGGCAAGTAAAATATTTGTCATTTCAGGTACCATTTTCAAGGGGAAGGCATAGAAATGAGAAGGGGGTTCTCAGAGGGGGTACTTCTAATACTTGTGAACCCCATCTTTTTTTCCTTTAAGGCAGAATCTGTCTTATCCATCTTTGCTAGCCCCAGCAGTACTGATTACAGAACTGAATACAGAGAAAGTGATCAGAAAATATTTGCTGAATTAATTCTGCCATTGGGTTTGTCTCCAGCTGCGAAGGGCAAATCAGTTAGCCTGGAGCTTTCATGTTATTTGGGGACAGTGATATGGGTTAGTGGACTGCTCTGAAATAATCTAAAAATTAATGCCAAATCTATTTAGTGATTCCTTATAATGACACAATTTGGTGTTCAGCCAAACCAATTCCCTAAAAATATGCCCTCTCCATTTTTCAGCCTTTGGGCTCTTCAAGGGAAATGAAACTTGTGATTCTAGTCCACAGATGTTGTTGACTCCATCAATATTGTCCAGTGAGGGAACAGTCTGTCATCCAGGCTTGCTGAACCAGCCTTGAGGTTTCTTATCAGAAATATTCATTGCTTTGAACTAGTTTCTGGCCTTCAGCCAAAAAACAACAGGAATTTGAGCAAGGAGAAGTTGGAATTGCATCAAACTCCTGCAAGTGAGAATAGGTTTTTGACTTGGATTACTGTTCTCAACTGAGTTCATACTGTAGGATAAGAGATTTAGAGTTTAGGAAAGACCTCTGAAGTTATCCAATCTCATTCCCTCACTTAACATGAGAGGAAACTGAGACCCAAATGGAGTTAAGTGTATTGCCCAAGGTAACATGAATAATAAGCGGCAGAAGTAGGATTTGAACTCTGGGCCCTCTGACTACAAAACCATGCCAACTGATAGAGGGACCTATGTGTCCTAGTTCTGAGTACAAAGGTGTTTTGATATTTGAGATTTCATCATTCTTTTTGGCCTGAATAATATAAATGCATGGAACTTGTTGCAGATCTTGTAGATCCTTCTGGACTAAGTCTGCTATCTGACCTTAGGTAATAAAGGTAGCTAAAGTACATGCAGAATACCTTATACAAAGCCAGGAGATGGTCTAGACAGGATCCTGGTGACACAACTCAGGATGATTCTACTTTTTGGTCAGGTAAGGGAGAGATAGGCATTCTAAGAAGTTAAATGCCTTAGCGTGGGTCATGAAATGAGTCAGAGGGAGACCTGGGACTGGCTTCCAGAGTACCTCCATTCTAAGGTGCCATCTTTACTTGACTATTATTGCTACTACTAGTTAACATTTGTATAGTACTACTTACTCTGTGACATGTACTGTGCTAAGCACTTTACAATTATCTTATTTTCTCTTTACAACAACCCTAGGAAGTAGGTGCTTTCATTATCTCCATTTTACAGATGAAGATATTGAGACAAATGGGTATAAAGTGACTTGCCCAGGGTCACACACCTAGTAAGTGTCTGAGGTGGAATTTGAACTCAGGTCTTCCTGAGTTCAGGCTCCTGAACTCAGGCTCAATGCTCTATCTACTGCACCACTTAGCTGCCCCCATAATAATTACTATAGTGGTCTTCATAAAGGCCATACCTTCCTCCCAAGTTGGCTTATATAAGACCCCAGTGTGATCTATAATTGTTGGATTTGTTATGGTCCATGCCTCTTTAAAAAAAAAGATATAGTAGATGTAAATAATCAATAAAATAATAGATATAATCATATAGGTACATACCTAGATAGAAAGGAAGCATGGTATAGTGGATAGAGAGATGCTAGCCTCAGACTCAGAGAGACCTGGATTCAAGTCCTGTCCTGACAGGTATTGCCAAGGACATTGGGTGAGTTTCTTAGTCTCTCAATTCCCCCTCAGGAGTTGATGAAGTCATCAAAGAGAGCATGTAGAGAAAAAAAGAAAAGATGGGCCTAGAACAGAGTTTTGGAGGACATCCATAGTTAGGGGGCATGACATAGAGTTAGCAAAGAAGAGAGGGAAAGAGTCATTAGGCAAGTCAGAGGGAAATTAAGAGATTGTCCTCACAAAAACCCAGGGAGGCAGGAGTATAAAGAAGAGGGTGGTCAATTGTGTCAATTGCAGCAGAGATAAAGTAGGATGAGTACTGAGGAAAAACCATCAGATTTGGCAACTAAGAGAATGTTGGTAACTTTGGAGAGAGTAGTTTCAATTAAGTAATAAGATCAGAAGCTAGATTGCAAAGTCTGAAGAGTGAGAATGAGAGAAGAGGAAGTGGAGGTAGCGAGTGTAGACAACTTTTTCAATGAATTTATCTGAGAAAGGTGAGAAAGATATAAGGCAATACTGTGAGGGGATCGATAGGAGAGTCTGATGGCAGGGGGGACTTGGGCATGTTTGAAAGTAGTAAGAAAGGAACCAGGAGAAAGGGAAATATTTTGAGAGAGGAAAGTAATAGGAGATATGATTGGAAAGATATGGATGGGGGGAGAATAAGTTAGGAAGATCTTGAGAATACACTTGTGGCTTGAGATGGTGAAAGGTATCCATCCCTGTGTGGGAGTAGATTTGTATTACAGAACTCAATGGGGATATTTTTCTTTAGTCCATGCCAAATGTTTGCCTGATAGAGAGAGGATCCTAGGAAACAACAGAATCAGGCAGTGTATTTTCTGCTTTTCTTATAGCATGACATTATTTGCTCAGAATATCAGAGATATTTTGTGAGGATAAGCACCAAATATTTATATACAGAGAGGAGAAAACAACCACAAAGCATCCTCTCTCTTATCACCCATAAACATCCTCCTTTCAAAGTACACAGGCAAAATAGCTCTGGAGGGAGATTCTCTTTGTAAAATCCTATTCGTGGCCCTCTGGTTTAAACTTGAATCACAGCATATACAATATACTGATGACTACACATTCAATTCAGTTTTTAAAATTAACCTTCCCATTACCTACTCTCAATGAGTAATTTTTTAAAGCCCTAAATATAAAGTAATCAATATATAGCCGCATATTCCAGCAAAACAAATCCCCACAGTGGTCATGTCCTAGAATAGGTCTCATTCTGCATGTTGAGTTCATCACCTCTCTGTGAGGAAGTGAATGGTCTGTTTCATCATCATTCTTTTGAACTAATGATTTATCATTGCATTGGTTAATGTAAAGTATTGTAAAGTATTTCAAAATTTTTCCCCTCTATAATGTTATCATTGTATAAGTTATTCTCCTCATTTTGATCACTTTGCTCTGCATCAATTCATATAGATCTTCCCAGTTTCCTCTAAAACTGGCCATTTAACCATTTTTTATGGCACAATGATATTTCATTACACTCATACACCACAATTTATTCAACCCTTCCCCAAAAGGAGGAAATCCTCTTAGTTTCCAATTTGGGACTACTACAAAGAGAATTGCTATAAATATTTGTATGCTTATAAACCTTTTTTTACTATTTGATTTCTTGGGGAATGTAGGCCTATAGTTTGGTAAGTTGGGGGCATAGTTCCAAATTGCTTTCCAGAATGGCTAGACCAAGTCATTCCATCAACAATGTGCATGTTTTCCAACATCTCTTTTAACACTATCATTTTCCTTTATTGTTATCTTTGCCATCTGATAGGTATGAGACAGAACTCCATAATTGCTTTGATTTGCTTTTCTCTAATTATTTGTGATTTAGAACATTTTTCATATGGTTGTTGATATCTTGTATTTTTTCCTTTAAAAACTGCCTATTCATATTCTTTGGCCATTTGTCTTTTGGGAAAGGGCTTAGATTTATACATTTTAATCACTTCCTCTTATGTCTTGGATATGAGCTCTTTATCAAAGAAACTTGATGCAAAGATTTTTTTCCCCCAATTACCTGTTTTTCTTCTGCTTTTTACTACATTAGATTTGTTTGTGCAAAATTTTTTAAAATTTTTATACATTTTATCTTGTGTGATGCTATTACTTGTTTAGTTATCAACTCTTTCCTGTCCATGGATCTGGAAAGTCATTTCTTCTTTGCTCCTCTAATTTGTTTATATTATCTTTTATATCAAGGTTACATACCCTCTTGGAGCTCTTATTGGTGCGTGGCACAAGATATTCGTCTAAACTTAATTTCTGTCACACTGCTATCTAGTTTTTTGACAACATTTATTAAGTACCTTCTGTCTTTTTTTAACCTGGGTTCAGATACTTTTTTTTAAAATTACACTAAATTAAATTTTTTTGAATTTTATTTTCAGTTCTGAATTCTCCTTTTTCCTACCTATCACCTATTGAGAAGGCAAGAAATAAAACACCTATTACATTTATAAAGTCATGCAAAATGTATTTCCACACTAGCCATGGTACAAAAGGGAAAAAAGACCCAACAACAAGGAAAATAAAGAAAGCATAAGAAAATATCCTTCAATTTGTACTAAGAATCCATCAGTTCTCTTTCTGGAAGTAGATCCATTTTTCATCATGATTCCTTTGTGATTGTTATGGATCGCTGTATTGATCAGAGTAGCTAATTCTTTCACAGTTGATTGTCATTAGACTATCACTGTTACTTTGTACAGTGTTCTAGTTCTGCTCATTTCACTTTGCATCAGTTTATGAAAGTCTTCCCAGATTTTTCTGAAATAATTCACTTTATTATTTCTTACAGAGCGATAATATTCCATCACGACCATATACCACAGCTTTTTCAGTCATTCCCCAATTGATGGGCATCCCTTCAGTTTCCAATTCTTAAGGCTCTTCTGTGTTTAAAGCACTGTGCTAGGGAAAACAAATGCAAAAATTAAATCTTCCTTGCATTATATGGAGGTTCTGCCACTTACCATCTGTATACCATTGGTTTAGTCATTTAACTTCTTTGAGGTCCATTTTCTTCATCTATAAAATGAGGGAGATCAAATTAGATGCCCTCTAGGATCCCTTTCAGATTTAAAATGATGATCCTGTGTATCAAATGGTACATTCAGAAGCTCAGACTTTAATGACTTAAAATTTACTGCTTTTCATTATGCAGTAGAAGTGGCTTTCTCAGGTTACACCAGAAATTAATGGTAGATTTAGAAATGGTCCCAATGGCTCTCTGTTTAACATGTCCCAGATTCTCTGCTTTTCTCTCCTTTTTTGTTCCTCTGTAACTATGTGCTGTGTCCCCATGGGTGGGTGGAATAGTTTTACCAGTAGGTTCCACCAGATTTGGGGGTAGATAGGCTCTTCTCCAGTACTCCTGGGGATGTTACTATAAGGAACTTGGGTGGGTCACACCCTCTCAAGCCAAATGCCTGCCCATGCCAGAGGGCACAGAGCCAAGGAAGTCAAACTTTCAAGAGACTGCCTAATTTTCCATATTCTGGGCTGCCATTCAGAATTGCCAGTAGCTGGGGCCTGAGCTACTTTGGCAACAAATCAGGCCTTCTCTTCATCAGCTTCTGGAGGCCTGTAAGGAATTCAGAAAGTGAATAAATCAGATTAACATGTAACTTGATACCTATCTTTCAGGATCTACCTCCTCCATGAAACCTCTATTTGGTCTCAGTTTTTCTTTTCTCAGAGAGAAGCATTTTGTACTGAATTTGGTATTAGAGGACCTAATTCAAATTCTATTTCTGCCATTTGCTAATCCTATGATCTTAGGCAAGTAATTTCACTGTTCAGGATTCAGTTTCTATCTGCAAAATGGAGGGATATGCTAGATATACTAGATAAATGGAGGTCCTTTCCAAGTTTGGATCATGTATCTGATCTCTTATTCTGATTTAAGGTCTGTTGTACATATTCAGGTACAAAAATCATTATAAACGGCTCTGTATCATTCTTCACAATCCCCCCAACCCCAAAGATTGGATATGAACTCTGGTTTTCTTTTTTCTTTTGCTACATATCATTATTTAATTGACTCACAGACCTATTTTTTCTAATTAGACTGAAAAGTCAGTAGGGGCCTAAACCATCTTTTCCTTTCATAAGTCTTAAAACTGGAAAAGGTCTTTTGTTGTTGTTGTTTTGCTTTTTTTTAGTTGTATTTTATTTTTTTCGCCAACTACATGTCAAGACAATATTAACGTTCATTTTTACAAGAGTTTAAGTTGCAAATTTTTCTCCCTCCCTCCTTTCCCCTCCTCTAAAAATGGTAGGCAATTTGATATAGGTTATACATGTGCTATCATGTAAAACATATTTCCATAATTATCATAGTTGTGAAAAAAGAAACAGATCAAAAGAAAAAACACGAAAAAGAATAAAGTAGGTGAAAAAAATATGCTTCGATCTGCATTCAGAATCCAACAATTCTTTATCTGGATGTGGATAGCATTGTCTTTTGGGAGTCCTTTGCACTTGTCTTGGATCATTGTGTTGCTGAGAAGAGTTAAGTCATTCATAGATGATCATCACACAATGTTGCTGATACTGTGCATCCTTGTTCTGCTCATTTCACTTTCCATCAATTCTTACAAATCTTTCCAGATTTTTCTGAAATCTGCCTGTGCATTATTTCTTATTGTACAATAGTATTCCATTACATCCATATACCACAGCTTGTTCAACCATTGGCCAATTGATGGACATTCCCTCTATTTCCAATATTTTGCCACCACAAAAAGGTCTATTATAAATATTTTTGCACATATAGGTCCTTTCCCCAATTTTTTTATGCTCTCTTTGGGATACAGACCTAGTAGTGGTACAATCAAAGAGTATGTGTAGTTTGGTTGCCCTTTGGGTATAGTTCCAAATTGCCCTCCAGAATGGTTGGATCAGTTTATAATTCCAACAGCGAGTGCATTAGTGTCCCAATTTTCTCACATCCTCTCCAACATTTATAATTTTCCTTTTCTTGTCATATTAGTCAATCTGATAGGTGTGAGATGATACCTCAAGGTTGTTTTAATTTGCATTTCTCTAATCAAAAGCTATTCGTATGTCTATGGATAGCTTTGATTTCTTATTTTTTCTAGTTCTATAAAATAATTTTTGGGTAGATTGATTGGTATAGCACTAAATACATAATTTAATTT